>PYAF01002219.1:245925-258558 GCA_007407185.1 Glycine tomentella | reverse complement strand
GTAATTGCTTGCTTTATAGGACAAAGAGTATCGTTTGAAACGTTTCTAATTCTTGCTGAGTTTGAGAATTGAGACCTTTGTTACTTTTATGGGTATTAGGTGTATTCAACGTCACATGAGTGACGAAGCAATGATCGTATTACTGTGCATAAGATACTTGATAACAATTATTTTTAGAATTTCTGAGAAGTTATGAAAAACAAAGAATAAAGATGTACTCTTAGAATTAATCGATCAACAAAAATGGGAATTTTTCTAAGCCATTGAAGTGAACATGACAATTCAAAAGTAATTCTGCTACTGAGGCATAGGATTCTTGAAGAAAATCACATATCAATTTGAGGATTTTTAAGTTATTGAAAAAAAATAAAATAAAGATATAATCTTGGAATTAATCAATAATGAGAGTTTTTCTTAGTCATTGAAGTGAACATAACACATTGTTTTGTATTGAGGCATTTTCCTAATAGTGAAAATTATTCTTTTGCATATCTAAAGGAGGATGCATGATGGGGCATTAAGTCAAACATATAATGATCAACTTGGAGACTTAAACATTTTCCAGTCAAAGCATTTATTTTGATCGATCATTGGGCATGGCATTAAGTCAAACATATAATGAAGTTGGAGACTTAAACATTTTCCTGTCAAAGCATTTATTTTGATCGATCATTGGGCATCTCTTCAACCATGTCATGGTTTCTGTCTTATGTTTTACATGAAGCGTCCAGTCCTATATGAGAAAGCTTCCTAAATGAACAAAAGGTGTATAAAAAAGACTTTTAAGTTAGTTGCAATTGCAATATTGTCACAATCCTTGACCATATAGACAATTATAGGCTTCCAGGCAAAAGTAATTTCTAGCGATTTTTTGTCGTCAAACAAATGGTTTAGGATATTTTAAATGTTTCACCAAATAATTTTTTATGGCAAAAATCATTTAAAATATTTTTGCCAAAATTTAAATGTCATGTTATTATTTAACGAGAACTTATAAAAATTGTTGAATAGTTGAGAGACTAAAAATATATCTTACTCTAAATAAAATAATAAATCTTATTTAAAATTAAATTTAATATAAACACATTAATATTTTAAATTAATAAATATCATTTTTTAATTAAAGGGATGCCTAGACCAACTACAAAAACATATTAATTTTATGTTAAAAAAAAAGAATGAAAATGTCAAAATTAAAAACTAGTAATACTATTATTATGCACTGCACAAAAAATATACTAAGGATATAAATGAATCAAGTTATTGGTGAATTACTTGAATTTGATTTGTTAAATACTCTATCAAGATTGTATGTTTAATTAAATAAACAAATTCAAGTTTAAGATTGAACTCAGTTATTTAAATGTGTGAAATTCAATCTTAACAAGTTCAACATTAATAACTCATTTGTATGGAGAGGAAAATTAAGATAGATTTTACAACACTTATTATTACCATGCATAAAAGATGTATGCAATGTAAATGAGTCAAGTTATTCAAGAATTACTTGAGTTCAACTCATTAAACCTTCAATCAAACTCATTTATTTAATAAAATAAACAAATTCAAACTTAATTGAACTTGATGGTTTAAATAAGTCAAGTCCAAGCTTTACAAGTTTGACATTAATAGCTAGTTTATAGAGAGAGAAAATTAAAATTATATAGATTTTACCTCAGTAAATTATTATATATTATTAAAATATATATATTTGATAGAATTATTGTTGAAATAATTTATTAAATACCGAATTGATGAAGTTAGAAAATAATTTAAGAATGCAAATTAAAAAATAATTAAGTTTTAAATCATGAAAACAAACCAAACTTAATTTTTAGCTTTTTTAAATAAATCAAGCCCAAATTTTTAATTGGACTCATTTAAATAAATAAGTCAAATTTAAATCATTTATTTTTTCAAAAGTGAAACTTAAATTTCAGTATTCGACTAAGCCCATTTATAGCCTAGAGATATATGCCTCTTGTCCATCCGTTCAATCTTTTACACAAACTATTTCACTCTTTTACAAATCACCAATAACATTTATATTATACATTAATATTATTTAAGCATTAACCTTTGACAATTTTATTTTATCAATGTTTTTTATAATAATATTATTATATATTGTATACAACACATGAAAAAATGATATATATATATATATATATATATATGTTAATCAACATCTTTTAAATTTCAATTTATGAACAATCTTCTTGCATTAAAAGCATTATATATGACACTTTTCCCTACAGAAAAATATATATATAGCAAATTAACATAACGCTTAACATAGAATTCAACAATTTACATAAACAACATGAACAATTAAAATCATAATACGAGAATAAAGTAAAAATATATGTTCGTTTACGTACTTCCTATACAACGAAAACATAGCGATGTTATTTCAACCTGCATACCGAGACAAATACAACATCCATGACTACATTGGCAGTAGAAACTTTAAGCATAGACTTCATTTTGCAACCACATGATCGAGTCTGAGTCTCTGTCGCAACCTCATATGTGGAGGAGGCAAGGGCTAGGTCACCATGAAGAGCATGAAGTTACTCAACATCGCAGAAAAACTTGAAGTTGAGAAGGTATCAAAATTTCTATCTAGAATCTGGAACATGCACTTGTATCAATGGATTCGATCTCCCAAGGCACTACATACTTATCATGACTTTGAGTACAATCATGTTGGCATACAATGAATGAGAATATTCAAATGAGAAATTTCTTTACGATTCACATGTGCCTATAGTTGTCATTAAGGACTATATTAAAATCATTAAGGAATTTCTTTACAATGTGTAGAGTTGTTGTTGTTACTTAGACAAAGTAAACATCATAGTTCTATTTATAAAACTCTGTCCATTATAGAGCTCAAACTCCGTGGATTAGAACGTAAGTGTGTATAAGATCTTGGGATAAGATCATGGATTATTGTTGAACGTTGCTTGGTAAACGTTGTTCAACTTGAGTTGAGCATGGACATAAAATGAACTACAATTGGATACGATTCTTCTAAGAAAATAGCAACGGAAATTCATTAAAAAAAAACATATTAAGTTGGTTCCGCTAAATCAAGAAAGTTAAAAAAAAAAGATCAAATTGGTTCCACTAAATTAGGAAAATCCAACAATTGTTACTTTGTCTAATTCTATTTTGAATATTTTTGCTTTCAATTTTTTTTTGTAATTTTGTTGTTTAATTGTTGCTTATTTTAATAGAGATATTTTAAAAGTGGTAAATGATCTCAAGGATTTTGGGGAGGAACATAGCTGATTGCTCTTGCCGAGGATGCCTAACAAGTTAGTAGTAGCCGTTTTCTAACCTATAAAACTGAGTTTTTTTTATTATTTGATATTTGCCGTTTTGTGGGAGTGATGAATGAATATTATTTTTTCTGTACGAATTGGATCTTTGAATTGGGTATTCTTATACCCAATTTCGAAGCAAATTGCTAGCTAAGATTATTCCTCGTAGTGACGACAACCTACTTTTCGACCCTTGCTTCGTGCGCTTACTTATATAACTGTATTTTTTGAACTTAACAAGGTAATTACTAATATCATTTTGGACTACAGATTCCATCATTAGGATTTGTTGTAGAAAGTTATAACAAACGACAAACACATAATCCAAAAAAGACTTGGTCCCTGGATTGTGCTCACAAGAAACGGGATCGATTAGGATCAGAAGTCACTAATTTCACCTCGTGGTAAGTTACAAAGCTTTTGGTACATTTGTTATTCTTGTGCTCTTCTAACTGCGGCTTATGTAATCTGAATTCACAGTCGGGATCTATGAATCAGAGTTCTGCAATTGGTGCATATCATGACTGACAATCAAATTCATGTGCAAGTGTGACTGTTCCTCAAAGCTTGTGATTGAACATACGCTGAATTCAAAGTAGTTTCATTTTTGTTTCATCACACTGTTCAGGTCACAGGTGTCAAACATAAGAAGCACGAGAAGTCAGTTCCAGTTCCTTTAACTACATTTGAGCTTTTAAAAAGAGTTTCTAAATTTTTAAATTTTAGTTCTGAACAAACAATGAGTGAGTTAATTTACTATCTGTTTGTGCTTTGTACTGACCAGTTATGTTTATTTCAAGTTCCAACTTTCATTTGTTTAGTTTGACCTGTTTATTTTATTTATAGCTTGTACAGAAGCTTTATCAAGTTGGTGTGATTAGCTATCGGAGGACGGATACCAATAGCTTTTTATTCATACAAGAACTTGCTGGTGAGTTACTTTTCTATTGTTTTGTTTTATAAATCTGCAAGTTTTATGTTTTAAAAAAGAGATTTTTTTTTAAAGTCTTTTATATTTTTATATAAAAAAGCAATTTTAAGCAAATTCGGTTAACCCATCCAGTTTTAATTAGTTCAACACTTTTGAGCAAATTTAAAGATGCACAAATATTTAGGAAGCGTTGGATCGAATACGACTGATTCCCGATCAAATCAGTCGGTCCGATTCAGGGTTTCAAAACAATGTACATGACACATCTCCAACAAATGTGACATTGGTCTTCATTGTTACTAAGAGACTTCATTGGTGTCCATAAAATCATGTTTATCCAATTCAATCACACAACTCAAATCACTTTTAATTTCTATCAAGTTGACCATATTTATAATAAACTCACTTTATATATATATGCTTAAGTTTGAGATTAGTTTTAAGATTATATATTATTTTGTTATTTATGAGTAGATAATCATTAATAATTTAATCTTTATTACTCATTATTAAATTAATCATATGTAATCAATATTAATTATATTTGCACATTATAAATAGAAAGTTATAAGGTGATCCTGGACGTACGCACAATCTTTGGATAGTAACTTATTTTATGTATATATACATTCTTAATATTTTTATTTGCCATTGTTTTTGTGAATAATGGTCGTCGCTGGTTGTTTTTTCGTTAAACATCATGATCAAATGTATTGGCTCATAACGGATTCTAATGCATGCATAAATCAAATTTAAAATGATTTATACTTAAAATTGCACATGAAATATATATAAAATACTATTATTAAAATAATAGTGTTCATATTAAATAAATTAACCATAGATACGCATTTTAACTTGTGTAATTTTTTTCACAGCAAAGTGTACTTGGTTTAGACAATAATAATTTTAAAATTGTTTTAATGACTAAGAATATAAAGAAAAGGAAAAATAAAGATTTTCTCTTTATTTCTTTGCGTTTCTAAGAAAATTATATTACACAATAAAGGTTTACATACATAAATTATTATCTCTCTCAGTCTTCCAATTTCTTGGCTCATGAAATAAGAAAATTATGGTAAAGACTTTGTACATTTTACTTCTTGGCTATTTCTCATATTAACCAAATTTAAAAAATATTAATTTCTGGGTTTCAATCAAGACATAAATACTTGATCACTTTATATGAGTTGCTTCCAAAAATTTGGCTCATTGAAGTAAAATAACCAAGCGTAAGCAATTTTTTTATTTTATTTTTCACGAGTAAAGCCTCAGGCTCATTTCCACCCCTTCACCTTCACTACTATCCAATCCACAACACAGCATACGTAAGGAAGCAGAATATCTCATTAAAAATGCAACTGTTCCTGCTCTAATTTTCGGTGAAGAAAAATAAACGACAAGTCATTATACTTCACTTCATCATGGAAATATTCCATGGGAGGAAGCAGCAACTTTCTAGAACACCCCATTATTTCAGATTCTATTTTTTGGAGCATGAAAATGACAGTGGGTGGTGCTTCAAACAAGAGATATCAAACAATTCGATGAACCTCTGGTCTGACACTCTAGCTTTGGCACCTGCAAACCTTTGGTACTCATCAAAAACAGAAGATAGACACCACCTCTGCAATCTTCTTATGCATCCCACAAGACAACCAGTGCGATGCTGTTCATGGTAAATCACTGAATAATTGGAGATCAATAATTCAAAATATTAATAAAGCAAAGATTCAAAGAACAGAAAACTAATGAATACCTTCCCTCGTTTACAATGAATCAGCAGGGGGTGATTCCTAACATCTGGAGAAAGCAAAAATATGCACCAATTAGGTCAATATATCAGTGAACGAGATGTAGCATTAGAATAGTGAAGTTCGAGATTTTGTAATACCGAGGGCTACTTTCAAAGCTTCACGAATTGTATCATTTGGGATGTTGACAAAGGGTTCCTGCCCACGGTATTTGAAATTTTGAATCAATTTGCAGAACTATGGTTTTTTTCAAGATATCAATTAAAACATCATATTCTCGATCTTTTGTTTTTCCAGCCTTGCCTTATATCCAGGCAGAAGAAGGCAATTGATGGGGAAAGGGGATTGTTATCATTAAATTTTAAGGGGGATAAATGCATCCCTATAGCATAAAGACAGATTTCAGAAGGGAAAAAAAAAAAAAAAACAAATCCAGCATAGGAGGCACCATCAAACTCCTGCTAAAGATTGATTTCAAAGGAAAATAAGAGTCTGCACTGGACAAATAAACTACAAGATTCGTGGACAACCTCGCAGTACCATTTAAGGAGGCCAGGCTATACACCTTGTGTGATAGCATGTAAAATGTATTGGAAATAGTATCAGTTTAAATTTCTCTGTTTTGTAAGTCATTCCTCCATCCCAAAATTTTTGCCGCGTTAAACAAACTCTAGACATAAAGATCAAAATCATATGAACAGAAGCATCCTAAAGCCATCTTTCTAGAAAGTCCTGGATTCTCTTTTAAAGTTCCCAAATCTGGTTTTAGTATGTGGTGGATTATACAGCTAATATAAATGTTTTGTTGGTAGGCGGAGGTAAAAGGGTTAATTTGTGCTAAACATCTTAAATGAAGCAAGACTTTGCTGAGGGCAATGAATAATTCGTATGCTTATTCTGAAATAGCTTTATGACAGAGGATGAAGCAAAGAATTGATTCTAGATCTGTTTTGGAACACAGGACAAAGGGCTGGCTGCTATTCATGAATGCAATAAGATCGTGAGATGTTAGCTAGGATAAAGTAAGAGAATCTGCAACTTTCCCCATATTAGCTTGAAGAGGGAAATAAAGGGAATAAATAGAACTACGAATGATGTATGGCAAAAGACAGCAAAAAAAAAAAAAAAACAGAAAAGAAAAGAAAAACACAATTACAAGCTAAAACCAACAACAACTAATTTAATTATAGCAGTAACATGTACTATAGAAATGGTTTCTTTCCAGAACAATGTGATAACTTGACAACCAATTGGCAGTGCAACTGTGCAAGAGCAAACAAAAGTATCAACATTGGTTTTCTAGGAAGGACCTTGTAGGGAGGGGGATTAGGTATGTGTTTAAATAAGTTTTATCCACAAAATAGTTTATCGATCTTATAAGAAAAATTGAGCAGTATTTAGAACATGAAATTACCAAGTATAGTTTGCCTAAATTCTTTGACTAGAAGTAAAATCAAGTAATTTTTCCAAAGGATTTTTCAATAAAATCTAAATGAACTTTCACTATAACTTCAGATTTCAGAGAAACAAAGAAAACTGTACTAGCCAGCGGTACCCTACTTAGTTCAATTCAAAGTTACAATCAATTGCTCTAGTTTGTGAGGTTTTCATGGTCAAAGAATTCACTTTCAAAATGGAATTAAGCCTGAAACTGAAGAGAAGCCAGCCCTACAAACATGTAATAGAAGTCCAATACTCTCTACTAGCATAGGACGTTTAAATGCAGCCATTTCCAATAACTTTTTAGCCAAAAGCACAGAAATCAGCTCTACTCCGGCCGTCACAACCAACTGTTGCAATAGAATAACCAGCATGAGGCGTAAAAAGGACCACGCTGAGACCTACAAGTGAAGGTACACAGCCTCTCAGCCCATATTAACAGTTGCATGCACATGCATGCTCCTGATTGGGTGATTTGCGATCGGTTAGTCATCCTAAATGCTTTTGACTTTATACACCTTGAAGGAGCATTTATAATCATAAGAGAAAGTCTTCAAGATATTCATGCTATCCTAACAAAGTAACTTTGACAAACATCTTATTATATTCGAACTCGTCTTCAAATAACTAATTGAATTGTGCAGCAACTGATCAAAATAATAATAGAAACCAACATTAAAAAATTATACGAAATCTTACAAAATTGGATTGGAAAAAGTATCATACAAATATGCAAGAGGTTCGAATCAAGTAACTCCAGTTAATTGTGAGGCAACGGAAAGCAAAATAATCATAAAAAAGAAGCATCTAAATTCTCAGAAACGGTGATAAAAAAGGAATAATACAAACCTTACATCCATCGATCCCGAACTGATAAAGCCTTATTCCGTTGGCCTTCAAAAATTCCGAAGTCGCTTCTGGATATGGTTCAGGACACAAACACCTGCACCAAAATAAATACTATTACATATACGGATCCTTAAACAATAGTCAGAAATGAAGGAACGGAAAATGAAGCTCACATTACGGAACGGAGACGGAGTGATTTCAGAAATCCGAAGTTGGCGGAATCGGGAAAGCCAGCCCTAAAAATGCCGTTATCGACCATGGCGAAGTTGAGCGGCGGCACGAATATCTCCTCCTCGGCGGCGTCTTCATGCGGCGGCGAAACATCGGCGGCGAGAGGAGCCTGGCCGTTAGAGCTGTCAAGCTTCATGGTTTTGACCCGAACGAAAATCGTGAACAGTGCACGAAAATCGTAAACAGTGAAAGAGGCGATTGATGTGGTTAGTTACGTCGAGGAGCGATTGATTCACGGGATCTCCAGTTTACAGGATCTGTCGGCTTAATATTATTATTATTTATAGATAAATATTAGGAGGCAGGCAGGGTGGTGAGTTGAGTTTACTTTAGAATATAGAGAGAGAGGGGAAAGGAGAAAAAAAGAAAAAGTTTAGAGGATCTTTGATAAGATGCTTTCACGTCTGGTGTGTGATGACTGGGGACGGAGACGTGTGCAGAAAGAATATGCCGAAATAGGAAGCCACGACGAAAATACCAAACCCTCTCTCTTTGCCCAATCAAACCCTCTCATGTGTAAACTTACTTGTATTTTCTTTTTTGACTATATCTTTTTTTTTTTTTTTTCTCTTTACAATTTCAACTATATATGCAGCAGGCCTGGGTACAGTATTAGCAGAGGAGCTGTAGACGTAGTTGGACTGGATAGTGGATACTGAAGTCCAAACTTGAGCCACCTGTAATGTAGTGTATGCGGTGCTGGCTGATTGCTGTAAAGAGAATCCAATCCATACGTATACGTACCTAGCAAAAAGTGGAAACACGCAACTTTATGGTTCACCAACAATATTAAAACACACCAGTTCTGTGGAGAGCATATACTGGATTTTACAACTTCAAATTTATGATTTCGTGAAGTTTAAATCTACTAAAAAATGTTTAGATTTCTAATTTGTTGCTCCCTCAGATTACTAATTCTTTCCCGCATCAAGTAGGGTAACATCTCATGCAGATGCACTTCTACACAGAAAAATAAAATTACTAGACTACCGGTAGTTCTCCACCAAAATCTAATTTTCCGGAATGTAAGTAACTGGTGTTTACTTTTAAATAAGTAACTAGTATTTAATTTTTTTATATAACTAAATTTATAATAAATAAATTTTAATATATAAATCATTTTTTCTTTGTACGCGGAGAATAAAAATAAAGCAAAGAAAACAAACTAACATCCTTTTTTAAAGCAAAAAGGACACCATCCGGGGATACTTCCAATTGTGCTCCCAATGAAGGATCTCAGCTCCCCCACGGGCCAACGTACCAGCAACTCCATTAGCTTCTCGAAGAACAAACACCATATTGTAATCTCAATTCCTTCCCAAAAAGCTCATGAACTTCAAATAACTGATTCTAATAGACATTCAAAGAGACTACGTCCTCACCAACAGCCCAATCAACTCGTTATTATCAGATTCACAAATAATCCTCTGAGCATCCAAATCCCAGCAACAACTGAGCCTGTGCTTCATGGTTAGAATTTCAGCATGCACATGGGCACCAAAACCCATTGCTTTCCAAAAGCCAAATTGCCACTTCCCCACCGAATCCCACAATACCCCACCAACTCCCATCAAACCCGTATCTGGAACAAAACTCTCATCAACAAGAAGTTTAACATAGGGATGATTCGGAGGAGACCAGTTGGAACTCCATCTATATGTTTTAGCTCCTCAGGATAGACAATCAACCGACATTTCTCGAACACGTCTACAGATATAATGAATGTCCCAATGTTGATCTGAAAAAATAACATTGTTTCTCCACAATCAAGCCCACCAAATGATTGCCACAAGAAGATACACATCCTTATGAGACAGGATATGATTTACCCATGAAACTTTTTGGCACAGGTAAGGAGAGTCATAGAATTAATACCCATCCTTAACCATAATTCTCGCGAATGAGGACAATCCCTTAGAACATGGAAGATGTCCTCAATAGGAGCTTAACACCTCGTGCAAGCACCGGAAGTCGAAAGATTACAACGAAGCCTCTTATCATTAGTGGGAAGGGCTTCATGAAGAAGCTGCCAAAGGAAAAATCTTTATGGACAATATGATTAAAATCATTGGCAATAGCATGCCCTGCAATAAGCTGTTGACCAAGATATTTGCCCAGAGAATTCGAACATCTAACCCCCATAACATTCTCAATCTTATCCCGAATGATAGCAGTCACACCCTTTGAACAAATCATCTTGGATATTAACGGTTGACTTTAAGACCCGATTCAACACCAAAAAGAGGGGTATTTGATAATTTGGGGTGATTTTTAAAAACAATTTACTGAAAAAGGTTTGTTCTTTAAACTATTTAGCTAGAGTGATTTTTTCCACATTATATTCGGTGGTGTCAATTAAAATGAAATCACCTATTCGTCTTTTTTCATGTACTGAGTGGCGACATCATAGGTGATGTCACCTGTCATGTGTTACAATTGATAAGTCATTATAAAAGTTATCTCCTTTATTTTGTATTTAATAATTAATTTAATTTAAATAATTTTAATAATTACATAATTTAAGTGATTTTAGATTTTAACAGTTTTAATTTTAATTAAAGTGACTTTAATTAATTTTAAATGTTGTTTTTACTTTTATAAATTGTTGGTCCTAAAATCATAAAAGGAGTTGAAAAAAATGATGAAGCAGCTAAGGCTTCTACTCGTATGCGCTCCTATAGTACAAGTTCTCTAGAACAAATAAGCCATGATGAGGGGAGAAGCAATACTAAACGTCACTCCCACCACATGAGTAAGGGTAGCTACACGGCAGAGCCAACCAGTGAAAGAAGCAATTCCGATTACTCTGTTGTCATTCAGAGAGTGAAGCCAGATTTCATTGGTACCTTCTCTACATCAAATCGTAATATTAAAGGCAGAGTTGGAAGCCATTCCCTTAATGACCACGTGGTATAAGTTTCTCATTCTCTTAAATTTTTTGTTAATATGAATGGCTCCTTGCACAATATTAATGGTTATTGATATCTAAAGCTAAAGGCTTTTACTAATCATGTTTATGGGTTGTGTTGTGTGGGACAGAACCATGAAGCAACACTAGTACCGGAATTTGGTGCTTGGGCTGTCACATGTAGGATATACTGCTATATTCAACGAAGTAAGCAAAAAAAGCAAATTGCGTCTGGCCACATGCCTAGTAAGACACCATCGCTAAACAACCGTTCTGATATCCGGAATCAATGTGGCATACCTTCCTCCTTTTTATCTAAGGTAATGTTACTTCATCATATGCAAAAATCGTTGGTTCAAAATAAAGTAATATTGAAATTATAATATATTGTGGACGTGCTTTGCAAAAGTTCCCGTTTCAGGATTCAATTTCAACTATAGTAACTACTTTACCTTTCATATTATTGTATGTCAAAGACTGAATAAATTCATAATACTTTACCTTTCATGGTTTTTATGCAGTGCTGCTGTTGTTTGTTTTCGAATGAAAGCCAATGAACTCGGAATGTCGTTTGCTCTGACACACGGGAGCTCTAAACCTTTAAGCTGGAAATTTTCATTCTTTTCGTGCATCAGACTTTATGATCTATGTTCAAGAACTAAAAAAACTCGTTTGTGCCGTAGATTTTCTGTATACACAAAGTTTATGATGTTTGTGGGATATTTATCATTTTTATATATTTAACTCTTTACAATTGTAGATTAATGAAAATTGTTTTATACTGGTGTAAAACTTTTATATTATTATTGTGTTATTGAATAACTTTTTATAGAATTTTTTTTATCGATATATCAATTTTCTATATAAATTAGTGTCTCTTCCTTTAATTATATTTAGATAAGTTTTCTTTTGCCATGCCATCACAATAAGTGAGAAAGCATGTTATAATTGTCATAAAAAAATCAATGTCAAATTTGCTAGAAACAAACTTTTAAAAGTGATTTATATAGCATGAATTATACCTTATTAGATAAGTGGAAAACAATAAGTAAATAGTTCACCAAACAAATCTATTAGCTAGTTGATGCAAGTGAAAAAAAAAATCTTAAATATTGTTTGACGTTTTTGTTTTTGATTTCTCAAATATTTATATATAATATATGATAGTTAAGAGGCTAAATTCTTAGAATA
>PYAF01002219.1:224568-240815 GCA_007407185.1 Glycine tomentella | reverse complement strand
ATCCATTCGGTTTGAAATTTTTTTCAAATCCGATCCAATCCAATCCAATTATTTTCGGTTTGGATTGGATCGGTTTTCGGTTTTTTAAAAAGTCTAAAAATAAAATTTATGAGACATATTTTTATCAAAATAAGGAGTATCTAACATAAACAAACATATTCATTGGACAAAAACAAGCATCATTTTCTAATTTTCATTACACAAATACGTTCATTGAACAAATTAAGGAGCAATGTATTGGATTTTTGATTTTTGGACTATGATGGGGAATAGGCCCAAGTAGATAAAGGGTAAGATATGGTTTACAATTGGATCAGTTTGGATTGGATCGGTTTTCACCAGCCAATCCGAAATCCGATCCAATCCGGTGAAAATTTTCGGTTTTTTTTCGGTTTTCGATTTTTCGGTTTTCGGTTATTTCGGTTTTCGATTTTTCGGTTCGGTCACCGCGGTTTGCATCGGTTTGGATCGGTTGATGAACACCCCTAGTGTTCATGCACTTCCACCTTAAGGTGTACGGATTCCATTTACTCAAAATATAAACCATTTAATTTTCAAGCGCAAGATAAAGAGTGTATTTTTTTTTTCTTGGATCGAATATCACAATATTCTTAACCCATTGTATTATGTATTAATTCTACTCACATGTATGATTGTCACGAGTCTAATGAAGTTTACACATAATGAGAATGGATTCTTTTATTAAATACACATCTGAACACAACGAAATTTTAGATGATGCACCAATCAAAAACCTTTTTGGTTAGACGACAAAAGTGTATATTCTAAAATACTAGGAGCGGCAAATATAAGAAAAAGTAATTTTGATGAGAATTGCGGAAATAAATAATTAATAAGCAGTAGATGTAGATGAGCGTAATTTGGTAGGAAGCATCGCCGAGTCGTGATTGTATCGAAATGGAAACACCGAAGAGATTTGAAGGAAAGGTAGCCATCGTGACTGCTTCCACACAGGGTATCGGCTTAGCAATAGCCGAGAGGCTTGGCCTCGAGGGTGCATCTGTCGTCATTTCGTCTCGCAAACAGGTTCATATCATTCCTTGTTTCTTTTCTATCTTTCTTGCAAAAGTTAAGGTTTCCGGTTGAACTACCGCAGCAAAATGTTGACGCGGCCGCGGAACAACTGAGAGCCAAAGGAATTCAAGTGTTGGGGGTTGTTTGCCATGTTTCAAATGCTCAACAAAGAAAGAATTTGATCGACAAAACTGTCCAGGTCACATTTTCTTTAGAATTCACTCTCAAATGAATCGTTATTATCAATACAAACCTTTTTAATTTTGATATCTGAATATTTTTAGACTCCAAGCCAATTAGAAGTCGGACAATGGACATGTTTGGATAAACTTCTTTAAACACTTAATGAAATAATTTTTTCATGAGTTAAAATTATCTTTTGGAAAAACTAATATAACAATTTTTACAAAATTAACTTAACGTATATGTGGCAAACTCATTTCATTTTTTCTTCTTGTTTTCTTTTATTAAAAATGTTTATGGAAAAATTTATTTAAACATGCTCAGTATATTATTCGATTACACATTACAATCTTGGCACCTGTGAATCATATTTTGTACAAGTCTAAATCTCTTTAACTGCCACTATTGTTTGTTATCCTCATCCGGAGGCTAGATCGAGACTCCTGATTTTGTTCAATACATCAGTTTCTGTAACATTGAAATCTGGCTTTCCAACTGTTTGATTGAACATTATGGCTTGTTACAGAAGTATGGAAAGATAGATGTTGTTGTGTCCAATGCTGCTGCAAATCCTTCTGTTGATGGCATCTTGCAAACAAAAGACTCTTTCCATGACAAGCTATGGGAGATAAATGTCAAAGCCACTATACTTCTGCTGAAGGTAATTCACTCTGTGAAATGGCCAAAACAAAGAGAAGAAACAAAGAATCCGATATATGTTTCAGCATTTTCCTTTTCTGAGATATCAATATGATGTGCAGATGTTGTGATTGTGTATGGTGTTATCCACTTTATGATTCATGCAGGATGCAGTGCCTCACTTGCAAAAGGGTTCTTCTGTTGTTATCATTTCCTCAATTGCTGGTTACAACCCGCCACCTTCTTTGGCAATGTATGGAGTGACCAAAACAGCCCTTCTTGGACTTACTAAAGTTGGTACTTGGCTTGCAATTGTTCATTCAAAATACTAAAAACTCATACTCTTTTTTATTTTTTTAATTTGCTAATTGTTTATGATGTATTGGGTAGGCCCTGGCTGCTGAGATGGCCCCAAACACTCGTGTAAACTGTGTTGCTCCTGGTTTTGTGCCAACCAATTTTGCTTCATTCATTACAAGTAACGTTGCTGTGGTGAGTGTCTTAATTTTGACCCGAATAGGTTTTTCCTCTTCCCTCGAGTCCCATTCCTTGTTGCATATTTAGTCATTTAGATGGATTTTGTTGGTGTTACTGCAGAAGAAAGAGCTGGAAAAGAAGACATTACTTGGAAGGCTTGGTACAACAGAAGACATGGGTGCTGCAGCATCTTTTTTGGCATCTGACGATGCCGCTTATATAACAGGAGAGACTATTGTAGTTGCTGGGGGAATGCCTTCCAGGTTGTAGCGTCCAACTATCATCTTCACTGTTATGGGCCAGCCCAGCCCCACACATACTTGAAGCTCTTGTTAGTAAGAAATTATTACATGATTGAGGATTATGTGTTACTGGCCTGAGATCACTAGGCTATGTTTGGCATTACTAATGAAATAATAAGACTTATCACTTCTTAAAAGGGGGGAAATCACAAAGATATGCACAATAAGAGAGTTATAGCCTTATAGGTAATTACTAATTACATGGTGGAAAAAGAAAAAGTATCAAACACGTGCATTTATCGGAAAGTGCCCACCTTGCTCCAGGCAAGTGGCAAGTGGCAAGTCACCGGTATTTGTTTACTACTTCACAGGCCGAGGGAACTTTTGAAGAGAAATTTTTCACTGCAGTCTGCAAATGCAATGTGTTGTAACATGGTTTCAATAACTTTCTTATTTCGAAGAATTAGGCTGTGTTTGATTTGGTGTTGAATCAAGTTCAATAGAAATTATGTTCAACGTGCTTTGAAATGCGTAATTTATGTAAAACAAATACATATTAGTCATTTTGGCGTGACGGGAGTCAGAAGACACTTCAAATAATATAGTATGGTTATAATTATTGATTAAAATCTGAATGATTAAGATTATGATAAATATGTTTATTATAATACGTTTTTTAAATTATTGATAAGTATGTTTATCTTTTAAAATGTATTTCTTTTATTTAAGAATATGTTAAATTAAAAGAACATAACCTGAAAAAGTAGTTTTTTATTTTATTTTATTACATTTGTTATATAAATTACGTATAAAGTACATTTTTCTTTTCTTTGCTCTGCTTTTTTTTTTTTTTTTACTCTTTCAATGTTTACACATTTATTAGAACATAAAATATGCATATTGCACTGGATAAACACTTAGACTGAATTAGAGAAATGTAACCCTTCACAATAACTTCCAAACATTTTAACATAAATCCCATCCGTTTATTTATTTATTTTTTTTGAAGCAATCCGTTTAGTTTGTTTATGAAGGGAAGGTAGGTGATTATAAGGCTTTCTCAATTCTCATAATAATATATGTCTAAACATTGCATTAGGTATCTTTACTTTTTTACTTTTTTTATATAAAAAAAATGGACGGGGTAATCATTAGTATTTCATTAGTTATTATTTCAATCTTGTAGGATGTTTACGTTATTATATATTAATTAATGAATTAATGTACTCAAAAGATTACTTTTTTTATACCATGTATTGGTCTGGAATATTCACTAATTTTATTAATGAGTACGTTATTATATTTTAATTAATGAATTAATATATTCAAAAGATTATTCTTTTTATATCATGTATTGGTCTGGAATATTCACTAATTTTATTAATGAGTAATCTTGACTGAAAAATTAGATTAATCATTTTTAATGAGAATCGAATTCGTAAGTACTCGAACCAACGAATTATTGATATTCAAAAAATTATTGAATATATAAGAGTGATTCTACATATATTATATATCTAAAAAAACCCTTTATTGTTTTGTCTCCCGTTTGCGCCTTGTGCACGATTATAACGAGCATCTAGCTTTCTCTTTCTCTCTCGGCTTCCAGTGACCGTTTCCCTTTCAATTAAGTATAGCATCATCCAATGTTTCATGGAGCAAGTTTCATGGATAAACAAACCAGAAATAATCTCAATGTCCAGGACCCCGAAAAGATATGATTAATCAAGATTTAATTAACATGGAATTTTTGTTGGAGAATCATGTACAACTTCGTATCTTTTGTATCGTCAAAAAAAAAAAAAAAAAAGAACTCCATATCTTTTGCTGTTTTTTATAGATAATATCTTTTGTTGTTCTTCATCTATATTTTTGTATTCACATTTTGTAGGCATAAGCTACCTTTAAAAATTATTGAAAAGATACTTTTTGAATAAAATTTATATGAAAATATATTTAAAAAGTATTATTGAATATAAATTAATCTTTTAATATCTATAAATTGTTAGCATAATTTTTTTACACTATTAACAAAGTAGAAACTAGGATAGGTATGACTTTTTAACATAATTATTATAAATATCAAAAAATTTATGATACATGTTAATTTGATAGAATTTTTTTTTTACTAAAATTATATATGCAAATATAAGTATAAAATGATAAATTTATGTTCATAAAAAGAAACAGAATGACTAAATTGTATATAGGGGAGGAAAAACACAAAATAATCAAACTTCATCAACGGCATGCTCGTCGCTATAGATTGATTGGAAATTGGAATCAAACTATTTTGGGCCATGTCGAGGAATTGGAATGAAGCATTGGACGGTGAAACAAATGGTTTGGTATTTGAGCATCTCCTGAAAGGTACTGATAGATTTTTAAGGGGAAAAAATTGATATGGGAGTTTCTTAAAAAAAAAATTGAGTTTCTAATATAAAAAATCATTTTTATAATTTTTTATTTTTTCAAACAATATACTGTGTAAGTTTTTTTAAGTTTTTGTAATTTTTTGTATTTGAGCAAAATTTTTATAAAAATTTATTATGAGTGACATGATACAATGAGGATCATAAAAAATGTTATGAAAATCATAAAAAGATGAGTAAGAGACTCTAAATAATTCATATAAATATTTTCTATTAGAGATACTCTTGTATTCCCTTGATAATCTTTCATCTTTATAAGTTTTGTTTTCCATATTGGTAATTTATTTCTCAACACATTAATCTTAATCAGATTCCACACCTTGCAAATTATTTTTAAAAGGCCCGATTCCACGCTTAGAATCTCTTACTTTGCAAAATTTCAATCCAATGCTTGGTTTGGAATATAAGCTTAGATGATCCACAATTAAAATGCTTAAAGAACATAATGTTGCCTAGATCAAATTGTTATCTTTTTAATTTAGTGCTCTATTGATTATCGCAGATCGAATAAAGGTCCTCACAAAATAATGTCTGCCAATACCATAAATATAGTTCATCCAAATCCGTCAATTAAGGTACTACACTTTCTGTACCTTTCAGTACCTCGTCAATTGGAAAGATAAATTAACAGTTTAATCACCATCACTTCACTTGCATTTGGTTCAAATCCAACGGTCCTTGACTTGGCACTTGTGTGCGCTTTAATCTTTATCTTTTCGTTAAGTTACGTGCCACATGTACATGTATTCTATGACCTTTTTTTTTATGGTGCCAACGATTTGTCACTACTACAGTTAAAGGATGGGATATGGGACACATCCCAAACTATGAGAATAATGAAAAGTGCAAAATTGTTGGATGAGCAAAACGCAAAGCTCAAATCTACCATGCATTGCACTTTGGCCACTTAACATTGATAATGTGATGATGCATGCAAGAAAAGAAACCCAAAAAAATACAGAAGCAAGGTAGCTCAATTAAATTACATCGAGCAAAAAGTCTCTCTCTCTCTCTCTCTTTCTCTTTCTCTTTCTCTCTCGCACTACTTTTGAAGCAAGCACTCACGAGACACACTTGAGGTTTCACCCTTTGAATTCATCTTTATGGTGCTACACGACCTAATCCTCCTGACCCGTCCTATCTGGAGAAACAAACCGTGAAAACTGCTCCTTCTCTTCTCTTTCTCTATTTACAATTTTCATCTTCATGAACGTTCCCTGCAAAAAAATTCACCCTCCACAGCTTTGAATTGATAAGCCAAGTGTGGCAATTGCTTGACATGATCACATCTTTCTTTTCTTCTCATACAAGCCAAAAGGGTTTTTTCTGAATTCGTAGATGAATCATATAGACACATATTCTTCTTCTTCTTCATTTTTCGTTGGTGCCTATGTTTCGGAATCGGTTTATGCACTTCCTGAAATCCGTTCACACGTTCAGAAGAAAATCTCCTTTTGACAGTTTGTTTTGATAAGCAAAGAAATCATCAGTCACTGCATATCATTATTTCAGTCTTTGAGAGGCATGCACTTTACTAGAGGTTCAATGGGAGGCTCATGTTTCCATGCGCTTCGTTTGAGGAGGTTCAAGAGTAAGGCTCTGCCAGAACCCTCCTCATCTTCCAAAACCCGGTTGGATTCTGACTTGGAGAACATGGAGAGAAGAAGGTTTGATAGCTTGGAATCATGGTCCATGATATTGGACTCTGAGAATGTGGAGACATGGGAAGCATCAAAGGAGGATCAAGAAGAATGGACTGCAGACCTTTCTCAACTTTTCATAGGTAACAAGTTTGCTTCTGGTGCTCACAGTAGAATTTACCGTGGAATTTACAAGCAGAGAGCCGTTGCTGTCAAAATGGTGAGAATTCCCACACAGAACGAGGAGAGGAGAGGCTTGCTCGAACAGCAATTCAAGTCTGAAGTTGCTTTACTTTCACGTCTCTTTCATCCTAACATAGTGCAGGTAATTAAGATCTTATACCCTACAGAACTCAACTGTGAGTCTGTGAACATACACATACCTTCTTGTCCCCATGGTTTTTGTTTGTTTTGCTTTGTGGCTTTTTGTCTGTGTCGGTTTTGGAATTGAAACAAAGCCGTGTTTGAACTGTTTTGACTTCAAAATTCTACTACAAACATAACTGACCATGGACCCTGACAACATATTCAAGGGACTTGTTAGATAATCATCTCCTTTAGTTAGATGTATGGTGTTGAGAGAAAGATCAATCCCTTAAATGAATCTCCTTACCATAATAGATTAGTCTTTGACACTCAGCCGAGATACCCTAAGTTCACCAAAAAATTGTTTGCTGTAATTATGGTTTTTTAGTTTTTGCTTTTTATCTAAATAAATACCCACAGGCCACTGCCACTTAATTACCACTTTAGTGGAAACAAAATGAAAAAAGAAAAGAGATGAGTGTTTTCATGAATGATAGGTAGGCAGGGAGGAACGAGGTCTGAAATCTTAATTAGTAAATTACCTTAATAACAAAACACCAACTTGCTCTAAAAAATTATTTCTTTCCTTTTGACTTTCGTCGTGTATATTTACGGGATGCAACATGTATAGTATGGTTTATATTTATATGTTGTGGTTACACTCGTCAATCGCATTTATTATGTTCAACTGCAACTACAGGGGAGTGTGTAATTATCCATATAATAATATGAAAGGGTGACTAATTAAGGTGTGATGTTTAAATGACTGTTAATTTACAGTTTATTGCAGCATGTAAAAAACCGCCAGTGTACTGTATCATAACAGAATACATGTCACAAGGAACTCTGAGGATGTATCTGAACAAGAAAGAGCCATACTCTCTTTCAATAGAAACTATATTAAGGTTAGCTCTTGACATATCTAGAGGCATGGAGTACCTTCATTCGCAAGGTGTGATTCACAGAGATTTGAAGTCAAATAACTTGCTTCTCAATGATGAGATGAGGGTTAAGGTGGCAGACTTTGGAACATCGTGTCTTGAAACACGGTGTCGGGAGACGAAGGGAAACATGGGAACATATCGTTGGATGGCACCGGAGATGATTAAGGAGAAACCTTACACTCGTAAAGTTGATGTCTACAGTTTTGGAATTGTGCTTTGGGAACTCACCACTGCTCTCCTTCCCTTCCAAGGAATGACCCCTGTGCAGGCTGCTTTTGCTGTTGCTGAGAAGGTCAGATTTCAGATTCCTATACCTATATTTTAACCAATATATACATGTCATGTTTAGTATGATAATAATTCTTTCAGATATAATACTCTGCTTAGTAATATATTTCTTTATGTTTTTGTCATATATAGCGCCTCTTGTCCCCACCCCCTTTTTTTTTCTATTAGCAAGGTTCCTGCTCCTTACACTGTTTAAAATCTTCATCTTGCCTCTTGATAAATAAAACTATTATTCTGGTATATAATTAACACTGGCCATAAAGAGGCAACACATTTTCTGTAATAATGTGAAAGGACATTGTTAAGCTTTGAAAGCCACTCTTGAATCGTATACTGAGCTAAGCTAATCTTTAGTGTTTTACTTAACGTTAATAGTATAGGCGACTGACTGATTCAATTGGCTCCGAGTCTGTGACTAAAGACTATAGTTTCAGAGCCATAAATGCCTTTTATCAGAGTTCGGGTGTTATGGACTTCAGATATTTTTCTTCTTTAGCCCGTCCAAAATGTTGATTTGCTTATATAAAAAATTTGGTAACATGTTATTGTAACTATAAAAAAGAAACGTAAGGTGACAAACAAATTGTAACCACTAAATTAATAGTTTTGTCAAGATCATTTGAGTAATGAGTGTCATTATCAAAGTTTACTTGATCATTGCGTTTTCGTGTAGAACAGAAAGTTTCTGTAGAATAAAGTAGGCCACTTACCACTGTATGGGAAAGTACGCAATTAAGGAGCAGCTGACAAATGTGATTCCTATGGTGGAACAAAATCAACAAATAACCACACAAAGCTGTTATTCTTGTTTATCTTGGTCATTCATTTCAACTAAAAAAAAAAAACTTGGAGGGATTACTTTAATCATGTCACATTTAAAACCCCCCTCCTTTCCCCCGAATTATGAAAGGCATATAAAATGTTTTCATAGTTAAATTAATACACGTAGTATCCGGCCAAATCACTGTTGCCAGCAAGGTAGCATTCTTGGCATGGAAGCTTGGAATTATTTGATCAATGTAGGTTAACTCCACGTCAGGAATGGTACTATCTTCCGTTTGAAATTCTTTATCTTTTTGTTGGTCAAGACTTCCTTTTGAATTTTGATTAGTATTGTCGGAAGATGAAATTGTATGTAAAAATATAATGATCCATAACTCAACTTTTATTTTAACCACTCCACTAATCACATCATAAATTCTATCCTACTTACAATTTTAACTCTTTTTTTAGATGTTAGCTTTTTCAAAAGTATAATAGCAAGTCCATGGGTCTAGACTTTTTCTGGGAGGGAATCCACGGACCAACATGAGTCTTAGACTTAATGGATGGGCCTTGAATGTGTTCTCTCCGTAGTCCCAATAAACACTCCCTAGATGGCCCAATTATGGTGCATGAATGTGACAAATCTATAGCACTTGAATTTCCTCCTTTCTTTTCCTTATGGACCTCCCTACTTAATTAGTAAGCATAATGAATTATGAGTTTATTTTTAATATGTTGCAAGTATAAAGAATTTTACATCGTTAACTTATAAAAAATTATTGTTAATATGATTTTTAAAATAAATATTATAAAAATCAATAAATCCGTCATGCATAATGTTTTATAATTAGATCGACTTCTACAATGCATACAGTGCAGTATTTTGTGTTGTTTTATTTAATAATAATCACTTATTTTGAGCAGAATGAAAGGCCTCCACTGCCTGCTAGTTGCCAGCCAGCACTTGCCCATCTGATAAAGCGTTGTTGGTCAGCAAACCCTTCAAAGAGGCCAGATTTCAGTGACATTGTGTGTACTCTGGAGAAGTACGATGAGTGTGTTAAGGAGGGTCTTCCTCTGACCCATCATTCAGGCCTAGTCAACAAAAATGTCATTATTGAGCGCTTAAAAGGTTGCGTCCCTATGAGCTCTTCCATACCTGTACAGGCTTGATTCCCCCTATAAGGTATATATTGTTGTTGTCTTCCTTGCAATCCTTATTGAAGCTCATATCATATAACTTGAATATTTACACATGCTACCTTCATATGTTCTTTCAACTGTATTATGTAACTGTACCTTTTTCAGTTGTGTCAAAGGGATGAGTTATTTCATTAAAGACGAATGTGATCTGAGCAACTCTTAATTTGCAAACATACAACTAGTCTTAGTCTAGTACAAATTACAAAGTTATACAGTGGAATTAATTGCTTCGACTATGTGCTATCCTATGTTGTGCATGCAAAAAATGTGCAATTATATAATTTGCTATAGCAGTGAACCGTGATCTGAAGCACACCAACCACCAACTACCAGATGCTAATTAACCAAACCCAGCAACAGCATCCATCCACCAATAACATGAAAGCAAAGCAAAGTACTACTTCATTACTACATTGGCAACCGTTACATTCCACCCACCAAAAACGCTGACATTAGTCTTACAACTACACAATTGTTGGAACCCTCCTCGATATTTTATCCATCGTGTCTTAGAAGTTAATTTCCACCTTAATTAAACACCCTGCAAGCTAACTATAAAAAGAATGCACAGAACTGGAACTGTCAGCTAGCCAAATTAGTAAGTTTCTATTGTGATAGACACCCATGAATAATTAAATTTTCACTTCAATAGTTATTGAAGGAATTGGCTGAGACTCGAAGTGCAACTTCGAATGCATAAATAGACTGTGAAACTGTCACATAATAATTGCAGAATGTAGGTCAGTCCACTAGGTGTTTTTGTGTTAAGAAATCAAGATTCGCATGGAGTCATAAGTTTTGAACCAATTATTTATTTAGTGTGTTTGGATAGTTACCAGAATTGATTTTGGCCACCAAAATTATGATGAAAATTATATATATATATATATATATATATATATATATATTAAAATAATTATTTGTTGCTTTAACTTTTAACATGATTTTGGAATTGATTGGAAAATTGAATCTAATACAAACATACTAATAATTATAATTTCATATTTAAGTAGTATCCCTCACAGAAGTGTGGCATGTTACACTAGATGCACGCCTTGCTTTGCTTTTCAATTACCCTTCTGTTCACTTTCTTTGAGGCTGTGCTTCTTATCCTGTATACATATACATAATAAAGTGGGGAAAATGCTGTTTGTTGGGTAGTGGGGCACGTGAATCTTGAAAAATCAGTGGCGCAGCATATTAAAAGTATCCAGTATCTTGAAAGGTAGCCTTAGTTAGCAGTAGGCCAGTAGCAAATATGAAAATTAAAAAATTCAACTATTTATGGATCATTTAGTTGTTGAGATTTACAATAGCTGTTGTACTTATCTGCACAAACATCCACCTTGTTATCCACTATTCAAGGCAACTTTCGGCTATGTTCTCTCTTGTTTTTTGGCCAGTGGCTATTGTCTCTTATGAAGTTATAATTCACACTCTAAAAAGGCCGAAACTAATATGACCCAATTTTTAAAAGGAGAATATTAATCGACTGCATATAATAGGATGCGACTAGCAGTAGCACTTTTATACCGGCATTGGTGACATTGATACATGTTGCTTCTGCTACAAGATTGTACTCCAGTAACATTTAAATAATAAATAAGATAGTAGTAAATGAGTATTATAAGATTTTAGCTTTAAATACTTTTATTCATCTGCAATTTACTGTTTTTTTCATTTTCATTTTTGAAAAAAATCATTATAATTTTTTTGTAAAATATGTTTTTTTTCGTCCTTAAAATACACTAAATAGTATTTTGAATAGTAAAAAATGTATTTTGAATAGGGAACAAATATTATCTAAAATATTTTAAAGATGAAAAATAAAATAAATATATTTTATAAAGAATAAAACGAAAAAAAAATAAAAATATTTAAGGCAAGATTTTATTAAAGTGAAATGGCCGATTAACAAAAAAACATGCGGATGAATATAAGACTTTATTACTAGTACTCTGCGGATGAGTATAAATATGAATCATTTTTACTGTAAATATAAGCACACACGTTGGTTTTAATATCATTTTAACTAAACCTTATTCGTTATTAAAAATATACGCTGTGTTTTCTAATGGCCAATAGAATTATATTTTTATTATGCATACATCATATGATGAACAAATATTTAAAATTGATTTTACTTTTACTGTAATTAAATATATATTTAATTTTCATTGATTTTAAATATAACATGATTTCGATTTATTAAAAATTAAAATTATTTATATGTTTATTTACCAAATCTAAAAAGAAACTTCCATCATTGTTGTATTATTTTGTAATAACATAGCTTTATCTTGAGCATCAGAATCATAGTTGAGAACTGAGAAGACAGAACGAACTCAATACCTAACTCCACTACATGTCATTTTACGTTATCACCTTATCGTCATTAAAATAAATGAATTTAAAGCCTCATTATATCACTCCCATCCCACTGAACAAATATCAAATCTGAGGCCGAAGGCCATAATAAGAAAGTATCTTTGCTCACTCAGCAAGCTTGATTGTAACTAGTTTTATATTTAGCATTTTGGAAAAATATTGCATGACCATTTTCTTAATATAAAAGATGATTCATTGGGATTTAAATTAAAAAAATTCATTGGGTAAGCATTTTTTATATAGAACTTTATTTGACATTTAATTAATCTCTTCCTATCAAGTTGGTCATTTAAAAGTAAAATGATACCTCTAATCATTACTACATTTCTAAATCAGGTATCAAATTCTAATTCTTTATTAAGAAACACAAATACTAAACTACTGGTAACAACTACTTTCGGCTTATTCCAATTTTTGATTTAGAGACAAATTTTTCTGCTTATAACTCTCTACAATAATTTTCGAAATCTTAGCCAACGGAGCATAATGTCGATAAAACTACAAGAAAATAATTTTGTTAATAATCAACCAATCAATAAATATAAATCTAAAGAATAGAAATAAAAAATAAATTCCAAATATTTATAAAAAAAAATTGATTAGGAATAAAAAACTATACCGAGATTATAACAACTCACATATCCTATTTAACTAACTGAACTACCACTTTGATAAATATTTATAGAAATTTGTTTCCTTTATATAATCAACCCATCAATAAATACATAACATAAAAATGAGTGCTGGGAATAATAATATCATAATGAGTCAATATTTTTTAATTTTTTTCAAGAAGAGACAATAATTTTGCTGAACGTACGTGATTTATTAGGTATCCTTAATGACAATATATTTGGTTTTAATTCACTTAAAATCAATATTTTCAATCAACAATTAATAATAATAATAAACATTTAGTGTGATAATACTTCATGAATTTGAAAATGAATGTAATTATTATGATTAATTTCAGCGTGATATTTTAAATTAGATTAATAATTAACTGTGATTCAAATTAATCATTTAATTCTATTTTAAATTTTGCTACTTTAAATTATATTTTAAATTTTAGATTTCTGTTACTGTTTTTATGCAATGGAAATTGCCTAGTTGTCCATTAAATTGTTGGGAGGAAAAAATTTAAGCAATAAAGGAAGGATTTTATCTGTACCTAGCACCTAGAAAATATCAGCACCGTCCCTGTGCATATAATTTCATAATTATTAAAGAATTCTACTCGTTTAATGTTACACATTTATTTCTCTATTTAATAAGTGCATGATTCTGTAAGATTTAGAAATTTAATACTCCTTGATGACTAAGCAAAACTCTAAAGAAAATGTTGACCAAGTCAAAAATGGATGGGCAATTATTCAGACTCATGCCGTAAAAGAATAGAGACTAGAGCTTTGAAAAATTATTACAAACAAAAGTGAGCGTGATAAGTTGATAACGAAGTCAAAAGGATTACTATTTACTAAACCAAAATTTAGGATACAAAACAGGAAGAGTTTTGTCTTCTTTGAGGGGTAATCTTGACGACTATGCCAATACTAGAAAATCTTGACATCTGACTCATTCTTCCCACGAATGTATTTCTTCATTGAATCTCACTCACAAGGTGTTGCTTATACTCAAATTACTGCAACTAAAATTAAAATTACTAACAGACAATTAAGACATGCACCACGCTTTAATTACAGGTTACGCGGTCAAAATATTTTAGTACTCCCTCTTCTTTTATAAGAAGAAAAAAAACAAATTATTTATTCTCAAAATATTTTAGAACTCCCTCCTCTTTTATAAGATAAATAAATATATTTTTTATTCTCAAATATAAGAAGAAGAAGAAAAAAATCTTTTAGACTATGTTCAAAATAGTATTCTTTTAATCGAAAGTTTATGTTTAATATCAAATTTTAATGAATGGTAGTTTAAGAAAAATATTTATTTTTTAATTGAATATAACACAATTTAAAACAAATTAACTTTATTATTAAGTGTGAAATCTTTTTTTTTTCTTATTAAATCGAACGGAGGAAGTACAGTAGTACTGTAGTTCAAATTATGGGCAATGAATGCAACACCTAAGATTTTTATCAACTTATCTAGCTTTACTGTTTGCTCATATTAAATTAAAGCTTTTCTTACTTATTTTTCTTCTCCTTTTATGTCGACAGTAGTAGCATATAATATAGGAAACGCTATTTGTGATACTAATATAATCTTTCTCATCTTTCGTAACGTAATCAGCGAAGCAGAATCATCATCGCTCTCTCCATGAGAGAACTTTGATAACATCAAATTTCAGAGAAGAAATGTGGCTTATTTAGCCAATCCTAGTGATACTAATTTCTTATCTCTAATAAATGCCATATCCAATGTCACTTCACCAAGAGACTAAATTTGAACAAGAAAAAGGAAAAGACAGACAAAGATTAAAAAATTTATCATAATGAATGGAGTTACTAATTTTTATTAAAATGTTGTTATAATTTAATTAAATATTTAGGTTTAAATGTAGTAATAAATAAGGGTAGTATTAAAAATAAATAATATTTCTTGATTTTTTTATAATAGTATTTTTCTTTTTATTTATTAATTGCTTTCATAATTTTATCTCACATTTTTCTTATTTTTTCTCTATAATATAAATATTTTAAATATACATGTAAATATAATTATTTTCATAAATAATATAACATAAACATATTAATATAATTTTGGTTAAATTATAATTTGAGTCCTCTTATAATTTTCAAATATACAATTTTGATTTTCCTATTCTAAATAAAGACATTTAGTTTTTACTTTTCAGAATAAATAATTTTGATCATTCCATCAGTTGACCTAACACTTATGTAAGCCGTTAAAATAACGAGTATGTTAAAAATAGATAAATAAAGTTAAAAATAAAAATGATCTTGGTAAAAATTAAACTCATAACCTTTTATTCAAAATAAATCATTAAGACACTTATTTTTTTAAAACACTATTTTGTATGTATCATTAGTAAAGAATTATTTTTTTAATTATAAAAAATTATAAATTAAAAATATTTAATAAAAATCTTTTATTTTATTTTCATTTTACCAATTTATAATATAATTTCATAAATAATATATAATTTATTTACATAAATTATTTTTAAATTTATTTTAATATATAAATTGTTTTTACTCTAATTATATAAATCAATGTAATTTCATCATTTAATATGTAAATTATAAAATTTATTTAAATTTATTTTAATATGTAAATTATTTGTATTCTAATTATATAAATTAATAAAATTGTAATATTTTAATTTTTTATAAAACTTACATGTTAACATTTTTATGTTAACTATAAAATTTTTTAGTGAATAACTTTTTAATAACAATTATATAAATCAAGAAAGTTACAATAAATTAATATGTAAATTATTTATATAAATTATTTATTGTAATATATAAAAAATATAAATTTTTATTTTATATATAAGTAATACAAAGTTTTATTTTAATTATAAAAATTAATAAATTTTAATTTTATATTATTTAAATATTTTTTTTTAAAAATAATATATATTAGTCTATGTAAATTTTAAAAAATTATAATAAAATAAGAAAATATAATAATTTATTAATTTATATTAAAATAATTTTTATAATAAAAATAATTACATGTAAATTTAAATAAATTTTATAATTTACATATTAAATG
>PYAF01002219.1:160809-217986 GCA_007407185.1 Glycine tomentella | reverse complement strand
AAAATATTATATCATATTAAAATAAAAATTTAAATACTACTAGATCCAATACCACTTGTTCACGTTAAACTAATAAGCCATGAACCTGTATTTTCACTAGTTTAATTATTGGTGCAATTTTAAAAATGCTGTTATCATTATCTTTATTATATGATATTTTAACATTTAAAAAAAATCTCTTTATAAATTAATGCTTTATATAGATATTTTAAATTTAAATTACAAATAAAAATAATTTAAAATAAATAAATTATAATTAAAAATTAAAACTTAATTTGAAAAAGGTTACATTTTTTTATAGAAAATAAAAATATATCTAAGAAAAATATTCTCATTTAAAAATAAAGATGTAGATTATGAAGCTAGTAAAGAACAAAATCTTATTTTAAAAGAATGTGTGTTTGATTTTTGTTATTGATATATAAATTTTGTTAATAAATAATTTATAAGTATTTTTATAAATATTATTTGAGTTTTGAATCCCGTCATAATCTTAATGGCCACATATAATACCACTTTAGACATCATCGTATCTTCAGAAATTGCGATGGGTATGGAAGAAAAGCTTCGTCGTTGGAATTTCTCATTGATTTCAATGGCAACAAAATATCAAATTTTATTTGTCGAATTTGATGTTTGCACATCCACGCGCAAACTTTTCCGTTGAAAAGTTGATTTTTAATATAAAGAATAAGAAAATATTAACGAATGTTCTTAAGTTCTTAATTAAGTAATTAAAATAAAAAATGTTGCTAAAGTATTTATTCTTAAATTTTAATTAAAATATTTATTTAATTTGTTTTACTAATATTCTAAAAATACTAGTTGTCGAGACTCAGAAGTCTCAGAATAACTACACCGTTAAATAAACGCAAGTGTTAATTTAGAAGAGAATATATTGCAGTTGACTATGACTATGCAGCATGCTGCATGCATGAAAATTCAAAATTCAAATCAGAATGATATACATGCGTTTCAATTAAAAAAATAAAATAAATTTGGAACACAAAATTTCCTTTTTATTAATAAAAGAAAATGAAAAAATAAATTAATTTTCTTTAAATTCTCAGTTTTCCCCCCTCTTACACTCTCTCAAGTCTCAATTTGAACAAGTAAGCGTAAAATAGGCAGGAATATGTTCAGTTGAATTGAAATAAAAATCAACCTTTGCAATATGCAGCGACAGATTCGTTGACTCCTGGGTGATTGTGCATTACTGTATGTTTATATATTTAAATATATTTTTTTATAAATTTTAATTATAATGTAATTTACATATCCCTAAATATGTTTTATATTATCTTGTTTATTCTAATCATTATACTATTTGTTATTTTTAGTATTATACTTCAATACATTGATAATGATAGATAATAGGTTTATTTTATTTTTTGAATGTTTTATATATTATACTATTTATGTCAACCTTTACACAATTCATATTGTTTATTCTATTATTTTTAATACTACACTTCAAAATATTTTAACCATTAAACTAATTAACTTATTTAAAAATATATATGGTGTCTACTTAACTTTCAGCTAACCTTTTTTAATTACAACTAACTTTTCAAATTTCAAATAACTTTTAATTACTTTTAAGTTTCATCAAACACACCCTAACTTTATTCCAATTATGTTGATTTTTATCATGTAAAATAAAAAAAAAATATTACTCCTATTGTTTAAAATTTCTAAATCTGTTAATGCTTGGCCTGGGTCAAAAAGTTATAGTTCAAGTAGGAAAAGGAGGGTTTTTGAAGAGTATTTTAAACATCCAACCTATTATCATTATACATGAAATCATTGAATTGATGGATAATGCATAATGAAAAAGCAATTCGCTAATAGGAAGTAATATGACCAATTTGATGGACGAAATTTACATTATGCGACTTCGAACATAATATGAGCGGCGTACGTGTTATCTATGAGAAATTAATTTAACTATATAACTGAAAAAATAGTTGAAAAAATTAGTGCGTTTGTTTTTTTTATCTACCAAATAATTCTGTCTACGAGTCTTTTTGAACTCAACCTGTCAATTTAGAACTTTGTTGTTATTAGTTGATACAAGAAACGTAAGATTGCTTCCTCTTATAAGTCCTTTACGACTAATACTAAGCATTTTCCACGAATTTAAAAGTTGTTAACATTATAAATTATCTTGTAAAGCTCAAAAAGGGTTCCATATAGTGATGATTCAACTGGCACTTTTAGAATATAAAATAAAAAGTGGGGACGGGGCCGAACATGGTTGATTACCACAAGTCCACAACTATCAAGCAAAAGCAAGTATTAACCATCGAGTGATATGAGTGAGACAGAGACTACTGTAAATAATGAAATGAAACCTATGTGGAAGGTGCAAAACGGTGGCTCCAGTCCAGTCCAGTGTGCTTAAAAGGCATTGGATGCTTGCAACATTATTGCCATAAGATGCACTTCTGACGTTAAATTTGGATGTTTGTATGTGTCACTGTCAGGTACTTCATCTCTCTTCATTATCATTTATCCCATTCCCAGAGAGTGAGACCCCCTGTGCTGCCCAATCAATCAATCTATATTGGCTGCGTACTCTCCTAAAACTAAACAGAAGAAAAGACGCAAATGAAGGAAGGTAACAAAAACCCACTACCACTCACCAGAGCTATGAAAATCAAAATTAGGTTCTCAACTGCATGCTCAAGTTACCAATTATAGATAGTATACCGTAAAATTTGACACTTGGAGTTTGGTTATTGGGTTAGCTAGTACTATATCCTATCTTCAATTATGCTATAAATCTTGGCTTAAAGAAGACTAAGTTCCAAGGTTTTTTTTTTTTTTAAAATTAAAACAATAGTATGCTCAAGAGAGATGAGCATCTTATGTAAGAACGATATAATTGGCATGTGAATTGGTCCCACCAGAGAGAATACCATAAAATATGCTGCAATGCATTAGTTACATGGTTGCTACTTGAGGAAAAAATCATTTGGCCACCGGATGAAGTGAGTAAACACTAGGTGCTTTATCTTAGGTGGGGCTGTTTGCAAAGCTCAAAAAGGAAATAGACATCAGGGAACCGCATCACTGACATCTTGACTATTTTTACTACTCCTACATGGTCTGGTGAATTTGAGTGAATTATTCACCGCCACACCCGTCTAAAGTCAGAAAAGTTCCATATACTCCAACATTTGCGTTAAACTCAGATAATCTGTCCCCATTCATGGCCATGATCATTATTACCCATGTTTTCATAAATAATAATTGTGTAAAAAACAAAGATCTCTCTAACTTAAAGTAAATTAATCCAAAAACTAAAGACGATAAAAGAGAAAAAAAAAAGGGGGAGAAGATAATAAAAGCTAACAGCAGTTCCCACCGATGAAAAGAAGATAGTAGTAAGCATTTGGAATTTGGGTAAGAGTTTCTAAAATTAATTTGAGTTAAAAACTGATTTTGAAATAGAACGATTTATGTTTAAAGATTTTTTTTTTAAAAAAAAAAGGTAGTGGTAAAACTTAATAGTTAATACTATAAAATATTCATTTAATGCAAAATTTACTATTACGTGTTTGGTTTTTCATTTTTTTTCTCCTGGACTCACGTCATATTCAAAGTTACTAAGAGTAATTTTCATGGGTTTTTTTCTTTCTAATTTGACGCAAAAAACAGGCTATATGCACGTTGACGACGTTGAGCCAAACACACTGTAAAAGTTGTTTTAATCCAAAATCAATTTTGGACTTATAATAAATTCCTTATTAATTAATATTTCTAACATAATTTTGGATGACCTAATATGAATCTAAAGGAAACTAGTAGCATGTTTGCTTGCGCGTTTATATTAATATTACACTCATTTCATGATTTTTTTTCACTTCCATTTCAATTTATGCAAAAGCTACAGTAGATTGAGTATTTATTTGAAATGAACATTTACAAAATTGATTCTATTAAAATTGATTTAAAAATGATCTGATTTATGTTTAGATATTTTCATTATAGAATCAAGTTAAAGAGTAAAATTCAACATAAATTTTCTTATTCAACTCAAAAATTACTCAAAATTGGTTCATTTCAGAATCAATTTTGAAATCTTGTAAAAGTAAAATCAAATATATAAAAATAGATTTATTCTCAACTTTCTAAGGTTAAACCAAACACAAACTGATTCGGGGTTGACGTGAATTTATTCTCAACTAATGCGAAACCAAAGAGGGGCTGAAGCATGTGGTTGTGCACTTGTGCATTTGATGGGAGACTAGCATATTTAAAATGAATTACAGAAACTGAAGAGAGAAAATTCTCCAACCTCCGTTGGACGTAGATTTATTGTGTTTTATGTGTGTTTAAAACACAACCAAATACACATAGATAGGGGTTCTGGTTTGGCGTCAGCTAACAGGAGACACACATTAAGATGGAAGCTATGTACTTGTTTGTTATCGCATTGCACCTGACGACTGCGTCAAGCAAGAAGCTATATGGAATAGACTAAAGTTTTCACTGTGCATTCTTGCTAGTAGAACGTGAATCCAAATAGGCACATGTATTGTAGCTTCTGCGTGAATTCGCAAATTGACGTGAAAATTTTCAGACATAAGTATGCAACGTTATACGAAACACACATTAAGATAATTTTCATTCCTGTTAAACATGAATAAAACGAAAATAAACAGACTGATCTGGGGGTCTCCACAAGTACAAGCTTATGTTTAGATTATACTATTCCAGGCTGAAATAATTATTGGGAAGAACTTTGTAGGCGTGCCTTGATCCATGACTCGAGATACCGCAGCTCCTCATTGTTTATCGAGTGGCCTAGACCAGGATAACCCTCCATCACAACAAAAGTCAGTGTGGATGATGGCCAGAAGGGGGGTTATTGGACAAATAATCAAATTGTTGAAAACTTAGAATTCACCACAAACTCACATCCCACACCAATTTTCTCAAGGAACGGGGGACCTGCTTGTCCTGCCTCAAACATTACCGTTCTATCAACCAGCCCATGGGACCATACTATGGGTGTCTGTTGATATTTATTTACATATAATACAATAGGTCAATAAAAATAGAACAGATGACAACTGCATACCGCAAAATTCAGTTGAGTCAAAAATTATAAGGACAGGCTATACAAATTATTCAGTTGAGTCAAAAATTATAATGTATTTACATATTAAAAATACCCCATATTGATACTAAGTTATTATAGTTTCAGGCTCATGGCATCATGAAAGTGAATAAGGTTTTGACGGGTTCGTTGGCGGGGCCAGAGTCACCCAGGCCGTGAAGCCACAGAACAAAGCTTCGCGCCCTCGACATGGAAGAAGACGAGGGCTTTTGGGGGAACAAGACTAGAAACAGAATGGCGCTACTTGATGTCATTGTTAACACAACACTGCCCTTTATCACCTTCATCTCCTCAGCCTCTTTTCTCAATTTCCTCAATTTTTACATTTATTTGTAAATCTCAAATTCAAGAACTAGTTAATTTTATATTTTGCAGAAAAATATCAAATAATGTAAGTGTAAAAATTGATATGTTTTGTGTGCGTGTGAAGACAGGGCTAGAGATAATTCAATAGTCGATGGACTTGTACTGTTCGCATGAACTTGAGATAAATTTTCAGCATATAGGTTAATAAAGCCTTTACCAAGATAAGGGCGAAAACGAATGACTGGTATAGAATAGAAATTAGCGTACAAACAGACCAGGGAAGTTAACTGACCAGAGATCCTTTTATGGGTTTCCGTTAACATATTTGCTCAATAAGTCCCTCACGATTTCTTTGTTCTGTATTTGTCCCTTGAAGGTTCAATTTTAAAATTTCTCGTTTGGAGTTTGTGATGAGAAGGGAAGAAAGGATTTTGCTTTTGCCTAGACCCTTACATTAGACATTTCTGATTTCTTGAAAGCTCATCTTCTAAGCAATTTGCTTTGATTTTCTGGCAGTTTCCACAAACGGTGCCCACAAAATACTTGTTTTTTCTCTCTCTTTCTATTTGATGTATTTGGAGGATCTAAAATCAACATGCCTGATTCCTTTTTCCAAAACTTTAAAATCTTGGTTCGGGAAAGCTTTCTCCTAACAAAAATACCAAACACTCAATTGTTTGCTAAGCTACATATTGGTGCAGCCAGATCAAGTTTTACCTGATGTAAAGTGAAAGTGAAATAATGTGTGGCTTGAATTCTCAGTTCTCACCTTATTCAACAAGGGCAGATTGAAATGTATTTCAAATAGTTTTTTTCGCAAAGGTAGTTCAAATTGAAGGCACAACGATAACATTGAAATTGTTCATTCACCGGCATCTGAACGAACAATTTGATTTGTCAAATCGCACTATCTAAATTATTATTGTTTCAAGATAGAGTAATTTCATATTCCCTTTATCCTAAAGATACATTTTTATTTTGCATGAGATGCAATAGCTAGGCAAATTTCATGGTGGCTTTGGCATGTTTAATTTTGACAGACATTTTAGAAACTCGGCTAATCAGATTAGTTTGCCACATACCGCTTTGCATGTATGAAGCACTATCATTTCATCAATAATACATATAATTTGAAGAGAAATTACATTTTGGAGCAACCAACCAACCAATTATCTACTTACATTGATTTCACTAATTATTATCTTCTACAAATCATCCTTGCTATGATACTATCCCTAGTAATAAAAACAAAATTCCGCCAGAACACTGCACCAAAATCTTTGTTTAAGCGCTTTTTATGCCCGAGCTAAGGCACTTCCACTCACTCATTTATCAACACCATTAATTCACCAAAAAAACAATTAGATGAATGCACATGCCGCAGCATTCGACTATAATAGCATCCCAGGACTGTCCACATAAAGTGCAGTAGTCAAATGGCAAACTCTGAATGCAGGTTTAGTCCCATAATCATCCCTGCAATTGTAGGATTTCACTGGCCATGCATCAAATCCAATGGACCTTGTAGTGAAAAAAGCTGATGATGCCCTTTTAGTTGCAACCTCGTCCGTTATTCTTTTGTAAGAACTAAACCACTTAGCTTGCATGTACCTAATTCTTCTCCACGGAGGTATGTACATATCCATGCTTTTCATAGAACCCTTAATAGCAGTGCACATTAGCCTCACAACCTGCTTCAGCTCTTCCATTTTACCAACAAATATTAGAGGGAAAACATCAAGTAACGCGGAATATTGGTCTGTGGAACGAGCTATTTCGAATTCTGTGACAAGGGAGATTTCAACAATGTAGCGATTTCCTGCAAAATTTACGTCAATGTACTCATAGTCACCAGCTGGGAATCTTCTATTTTTTTTCCACTTGCATTTGCAGAGCCCTATGTAAAAAAAAAAAAAAAAGAATCAATAACTATAGGAAATATTAGTAATTTGGCATAAAAAAGCTTTAACGAACCCATAGAATTAGTGGTTTGGCATAAGAGACAAAATGAAAAATTGAATATGATAATTGGTACGAGTAATTAAGATATATTGTATAGTACTGACCAGCATCAAAACCTCTGTCCCGTAGGAGAGACATCAACTGTTGTTTGAATTGGGGTGATGAGTTATCCTTTTCGCCAACAAGCCCCCATGCAAGTTCAACTTCTCTTCTAATCTTTTCTTTGGTATCATCATCATCATCATCAAATATTCCCTCCAACATCTCCCTCTTCTCAGAATCAAAATTCTCAACCCCATCATCCCAACTAACACCAACCGCATCTTCTCCCTCTCCCCCTCTCTCCATGAACGATTTCACCAGATCCGACAAATCAGCCGAGTCCTCCGGCGAGTGCTGCTCATTCTCGCTGCCATCGCAGAGCCTCACACGCGCCACGTCAGCGTCAAAGGCCGCCGCTACCCTCTCAAAGCTCACCGGAATCCTTCCCATTCCTCGATCAAGTGATCTTTTTCTTCTGTAAAAGGGTGAGGGTGTGGCTATGTGTTGAAATGATGTGTACATAAAAGGAAAAGGACGAATGAGAAAGAGAATGGAGTAAGAATGACAAGAGGGAAACGACGTGCTATTTATACACGTAGGAGTCTCAAATAGAGATTTAGTTTAATTGCAGCATGAATGTAGTCCAAATGACGACTTTATTGTCTGAACCCAACTGCCAAAGCATCCAAGTTCATTTTCGTTTTTGCCGCATCGCGTTTCATTCATTGGTTGCTATTCACCAAGTTACGTACAGCAATAAGCTTAAGCACTGTCAATCTCTTCAAGGTATATTCCAAATTTGTCTGGGCAAAAATGACTTCACTCTACAAATTAGATATTCTAATATATAGTATAAAAGTATACGTGAGATATAAGTATTTTGTAAGGAAAAAAAAGTTATAGAACATATAATATGTCATATATAATCACAAGCCATCATCATGTATAAGCATTATAGAAAATATAATATTTGTATACTCTTCTCTAAAAACTGAAAACAAATGCAATTTAAACCAAAATAAGTTCAATTGGATTAACTCAATTTTAACTTTAAATCAAAGCATTTAAAATTTAAGGCTTAAATATTGCATATTTTACCATCCGGCTATTTTATAAAATTTATATCCAATTTTTTTTTTTAAAAAATTATCACTCAAGTTTTCATTTTTCATATTTTACTACCTAAGTTTGTTTGTTCACTAACTTTATGGTCAAGATTTCAATTTTTATGCATTTTATCATTGTTGATAACAAAATGATATTTATATTACAAAAATTGATAATTTTATTAGTGATACGTTAATATTGGTAAAATATGTACAAATTTGGAGAGTAAAAAATTTAGATGATAAAATTTATAAAATAATAAAAATTAAATGATAAAATATATCTTTAAACCAAAATTTAAATAATTAAAAAGTGAAAATGATTGGTCCCTCTCAACAAATGCAATCCTACCGAATTGGCAACCTTCCTAATTATCACAACAGAAAAGGGAAACCCAAATTGCCACGTCTCATACTACTTTATATCCAAATTCATGTGTTCATCGTGTGTTTCTTTCTCTCATATGGGATGCAGAAAATTGGCGGCTGTGGGTGACTTCACATAAAACCCGAGAGCTACTACTACTGAGTACTGATCCAGTTTTGTTATATGGAAATGAGACTAGGTTCAATGAATCCCAAATTGGTGTCCCCATGCATTGAATCTTAGATTTGGTAAAACTTTTGTTACACTGGTATAACATAATTAGTTGGTAGAACCTTCATGTACAAGTAATGTCACATTTGCCTAAAGATTTCCATGTACTTCAACCTTGATTACTTTAATTTGATTGACTAGGATACGAACAAATTTACACAATCAATATGTAATACTACTGGCAATCTTTGAAAATACATTAATTCAAGCGTTGTCACAAGAATCCACATTCTTTTTGTGTGTGTGATTTTTCCGGCTTGGAACTACAAATGATGTGTGCATCATCCTCTCATTGGACAGTTATTAATTAATAAACGGTTGAGTGTAATATTTTTAATACCCAACTTAATTAAGCCAGAATAACAATATTAACGAGGCAAAATGCTCAAGAAACACAAAGCATACAAAAAAACAAAAATAGAGTTATGTATATTGATTGATCACGTATATATGAAAATGGAGTGATTATTTTTTGTTCTCCAGTAAAATTAATTAATTGAAATAGTATTATTCAAAATTAAAAGCATCAAATTAAAAAAATATTGAAGCAATAACCAACATATGTTAGTTTAAAGGAGTTTGAATCCTTCAAGTAATAGCATATAGTCTTATATTTTATTTTAAATTATATATAGAGAAAAAAAGTATATGATATAAGATATGAATATATCATAATTATCAATCGTGTGATTCAATTGAGATATGATTATTTCAACTCTTTTACATCAATCACGTTTATCTATTAAACTCGTAAAATAAACCACATAAAAGGCACATGGGATACATAAATAAGATTGGATAACTACGAAAAATTAGTTAAGATAATCATTGTAGCTAGATTGCGATGAAATGAGTATACAAATATAAATTGTTGACGAGATTAAATAATAAGTAGCTTTAGCCATGACTTTATTTTTCTTCGTAATTTCACCATTTGTATTTTCTTTTTTTATGAACCTGAATATACAAAATATTCGAAGGTCTTTCTTTTTCTGTCATATATAATTTCCTATATTTGCCATTGTTGTTCCTTAATTCTTTTAATTGGATTTTTAAAAGGAAAAATGAAATTCGTTAATAATGCAAGCCACATACAGAAGAGACACAGCAAAAAATGCTGTTAAGACCCAAACCAATTTACAAAACCCAACCCTTTATATCCGGATTTCTGGAATTATTAACTGATACAACTAGCTAGAGTTTAATTGCTACTATGCTTGAACCTGGGTCCTTATTGTTCTTTCTTCTTTCATCTAGTTGCAAGTTCTTCAAGAAAGATTATAGAAGGTACACGACAACCTGCAGTTCTCAAAGAATTGGAAAAACTCTTTAACAAGAATATATATTACCTATGGATGAAAAGATTCCAGACATGTTAAAAACTATGAAGCATTATTGTTGGACAACATATGTATATAAGGTGACAATTCAATCAATTCATCTAATCTTCGCAATGGGGATAATGGCAACCATTCAAACTTTGGTGCCTCAGCCTCTTAATTCGTAAACTTAGATTTTTCCAAAATTTGAGGTAAGAATGTAAAGGAATGAACTTATAAATGTGACTCATTTTCATTGACTATACTCTAATGATAATAAGGATAGACTAGCTTATAAGATGGTTTGGTGGTTGAAAGAAAAGAGACAGAAGGGGTTGTGGGTTCAAATTTTTTCCATTAATAAAAATTAACAAACTAATTACTAACATTAATTGATAAAAAAATATACCTTGAGGCTTGAAAGCAAATTCTCACAATGATGCCATGCTTTTGCTAAGTCACAATTGACTAATTCTTTATCTAGTTAGAAAGAGTATGCAGAAATTGTAAATAATCAGTTCGGAGAGTCATATGGTGACCCAATATCAAAATTAAATAATCTACAAAAGATTTTGTCATGAATATATTAAAATCGATATGCATTGTTGACTAGATTCAATTTACTAGATTAGTACATCATTAGCTACTTTATTTAGTTGATCACATTTTGATATACAAATGCAAGCTAGAATGTTTCAACCTAAATAAATTAAACAAACTTCTGCACTGATTTAGTTGTCCGAGGAAACACATCTAAACCCATACACCCAAATAATTAAAATCATAGCCTAACACACATCAAATTAAATTAAATAGTAGCATACAAAACAAAGAAATTACAACCCTTTTAACAAAAATTCTCTCTTACCTAACTTAATTCCAACCCTACAAAGTCAACAATCAATTAAAAAAAAAAACACCACTTGTTAAGGTTAACTTGTGATGAAATTTACACTCTTGTGTTAAAGAAAATTTTCTCTTTCCCTCTCTTCTCATTGCATCTTATCACCTATCATATTATTGGTAACCACTTATGATTTTTCTAAATCTGGGAAACAACTTTTGAGTTGGTCAAATTTCAATTATTCGTAGAAGTCATGATGTTGAAAATCACCAAGTTTCTAAGTTATGTTCAAGATACCAAGTATTCAAGGAAGGCTAATTATGAGAGTTGAAGATGAAGATCAAATAACCAATATAAGTGAAGGAAATGGTTGAGGTCAAAGCAATGAAGATTATAAAGATTTCAAGTAAAACATTTTGAGAAGATTATGTCGTGTGTGTTTACATATACATGAGTATGTAGTAATGAGATTTTTGTTTGGATAATAAATATTAGAAAATTAGTTTTATTACACAATATTATTTGAAAACATGCAATGAAATTTGATTTTGGGTGTATCTTGTCTTGCTCCTTCTTAGAAAAGAGTGAGAGCATGCGTCGTCGGCAAGAGCGTGTTAGATTGAGTAGGTCTATTTTGGGCCCATTTTGAAATTTTGAGGCCTGCTAGAATGGGCCGTACGAGCTAGAAATAGAATATAGCATACGTACATTATATAATACTACTATTAAATACGGCATGGCAGAGAAAATAACTAAACTATCAAAATCCGTAGCATTGCATCGCATCGCATAGCAAAGGGTAAGGTTTGGTTTGGTGTCAGTTCCTTTCCGATGGGTTGTATGGATTTGTGATTCGTCGAGATTTGACGGCACACGCATTATCAAAATCCTTACTGTGTTTCTTTCGCGGCCATTTCCCCTTTTCTTTTCGTGGCTTCAGGTACCATTTATTTACTCTCCCTCTATTTCTCACTTCATTTTCATTCTAAGCTATCACCATAACATAATTATCCACTCTTGATTCTATGTTTTTCTCTCTGTCTCGCTCAATTTCCCTAACCCTAGACCTAATTACTCTCTCACTTTTGTCACTTGATACACTTTAATAATCTTTTCGCCGCTTTTCCCCAATCAATATTCCATTTCCCTCTCTGAACACTTCCGGATCGGAGATTCGCTCTGCTTATTGCCCGTGGAGCAAATCTTGCTTCCTGTTGATTCCGTGTTCATCTCTAGAGAATCGGATTCGGCATTAGCATTTAAGAGTTTTTATTTTCTCCACCGTCGTTGTCTATTAGAATTAAAATCATTTTAATGCATGATCTATAGTCAAGGGTGCACGCCTTAACTAAAAACCGAATATCTCTTCAGATTCAGACTTCCAGTGAGTGTGTTTGTAATATAAATAGCATGTCCATATTTGGATAGCGGTTTTGAGGTTTCTCTCTTGATTTTTATTTACACAGTTATTGTTATCAAGTAAATGCAGTGACCTAACTGTAGATCCTTGTAGGTTTTCTTTTGATATTTTGTCATAGAATGGCATCCGTATCTTCACTTGGAACTAATTTTACATGTCATGGTTCTATTTCAATCGTAATGCAACTTCTGATATATGATATAGTAGATTAATTTGGCTTTCTACCATTTTCCACAATCTGCAATTGATAACATTCATGCTGATCTATGAGGCTTTCATCTTTCGTTGTGAATTAACATGTTCATATATGTGATATTTGAAAACTGTTTGTCTTATGTTGTTACATGGCTTTGCAGGATTTTTTGAATTCTGCAGCTTCGAAATATAGTTAAACCAATCATCAGGCTGTAGTGGAGAATGGCAGAATCTATATCTAGCTTCTGGGGTCCAGTCACGTCCACCAAAGAGTGTTGTGAAATAAATTATGCTTATTCGTCTTACATTGCTGAATTTTTTAACACAATATCCAACATTCCAACAATACTTTTGGCTCTGATTGGTCTTATAAATGCATTAAGACAACGGTTTGAGAAAAGATTTAGTGTCCTTCATGTTTCAAATATGGCGCTTGCCATTGGAAGCATGTTGTACCATGCCACGTTGCAACATGTGTAAGTATCTCCATCATTTTCTTTTTGCAGTAGTTTATAAATTAATGTTTGCTTTTATGATAGGTTTCATTTTGTTACAAGTTTATTTTGCATGATACAAAACAAAATGTGGTTGGCATTTTATAGAACTGTTTGCAAGGGATATATCCCCTCACTCTAGCCACACATTGTCATGAGGAAATATCAGTGCTATCAATGGTGAAAGGCCAAAATTCCGCCATACAAGTGTGCCTTTGCAGCCTTTTGTGATGCCATAGTGGGTCTCCTTTCACAAATTGCCTATGGTGGTTGGCAAGAAATCCGCCACGCCTTTCTGCCATGATTTTAACAGCATTTGGAGATATTGAACCAGAAGTGAATGTGTTTTGCTTTGGTTTTTTTTTTTTTGTTTTGTTTATCACCATTAATATGGACATACATCAAAATCTTTTCATTTGCATATGGTTCAATTTTTCATATTTTTGACCAACTAGTGTTGCTTTCTCCCACAGTCTGACCTCACAAAAATCACATTTTTATTTATTTAATCCTTTTTCTTGCAACTAAATCTTATCTATATTCCATACTACCATAAAGGGAACTTGAACACCCCACTGTTACTAATGGTAGATGGCTGAAAGCCAAAAGTTCACCAATATAATTATGGTGAGTGGCATTCTGATTCTGGCCTAAGGTGGAAGCATGGTGACTATAATAAAACAATTACGTTTACAAAAATATACTAAAGACACTTATTAAGAAGAACAACTTTGAAATATATTCTAGGAGAAGTATCACACATTTTAGGGATATTGTCATAACAGGTTCAGATTCAGAACCTAAACTATGACAACACAAGCAGATTGGTCTTATAAATGCAGGTCTGACAGTGGTTTGCTCAATTTCATCCACACCATGGTTGGTGCTGCCGCCATGGCAGCTATTTGACAATACTGGAACACTCAACAGCCCACTCTATCTTCCTTTTTTTTATTAATTAATTTTAAAGAAATGTATGACAACAATTATTGTTAGCATGCAATTCCAATCCTTGAAGGTTTTTTGACCTTCTATTTTAAGAATGTAAAGAGATAACATAGGAAGTGGGATACAAAGATACAAAAGAGGGTGAACATAATTAACAAAATTTAAACCGAAAGAAAATACTCCGCTCATGCACTGACTGCATGTTTGGATTAGGTTAACTTTGGAGTCAAATACACACACACTCACCCACAAATAACTTGAGCTTTTGAGGGAAAACAAAATTATTTCCCCAGAAATAATTGTTTTCAAGCATGAAATGTCTAGTTATTATAACACAAGCCACTAATGCATTTAAATTAGGTGGATAGTTTTTTTTTTCTCACATATTTGTGTGGTTGCAAATGTGGATGAGATTTTATACCCTTTCTGTTGCATGGAGAAAGTCTATACTTTCCAATGGGGCACTTGAATACTGAATATGAAGCTGTGCTATAAAATAGCTGATGGTTATGTTGAATGTTGAACCATTTTATTTTAGTACTGCTAAGCTAGTTACCATCAGTGAGATTGTCAGGTTTCTTTATACATAAGGTGTTGAATTCTGGGACATTCAGATTGAATTAGTTTTCTTAATTTGGTTTAGATGTATGAGTTAGTTCCTAAATTCACAAAACTAATGTCAATTAAGTCATTCTTAAGGACTAAAGTGAGATACAAGAAAGGCTAAAGCGACACAAATCTTATGAAATTAAGGGCTAACTTACACACTTAAATAATTCAAGGACTAGATAATTAATAATTCCAGGGACCAGTTGCTTATTAATTAAAAAATGATGTTTTTGTTGATAAATGCATCAGTTTTCCCTAGGATTTAATCTTTGGTTACATTTTTCTTCTGTTAAATAAGTGCTACTAGGTTTGAGTTTGTGTCTCTTGTAAAAATGGGTTGTTTAATTGTTTATTTTGTTTGTCAATAATTCCATGTCTTCCTGTTTTGGATGACTATTTATTGTTCAGATGTTGCGCTTTAATTCAGGCAACAGCAAAGCGATGAAACTCCTATGGTATGGGAGGTGTTGCTGTACATGTACATCCTCTACTCTCCAGATTGGCATTACCGCAGTACAATGCCCATCTTCCTATTCGTGTATGGTGCTCTTTTTGCAGTTGCCCATTCAGTGTTTCATTTTGGTATTGGCTTCAAAGTGCATTATATCATTCTCATTCTCCTCTGCGTCCCGAGAATGTACAAGTATTACATTTACACACAAGATGTTTCTGCCAAGCGGCTTGCAAAGCTATTTTTAGGTACTTTTGTATTAGGCAGTTTGTTTGGGTTCTGTGATCGTGTTTTCTGCAAGGAGATTTCCCGTTGGCCTATTAACCCTCAGGGTCATGCTTTGTGGCATGTGTTCATGGGTTTCAATTCCTACTTTGCCAACACATTCTTGATGTTTTGTCGGGCTCAACAGCGTGGGTGGTCTCCAAAAGTTCTTCATTTAGTGGGTGTACCTTACGTAAAGATTGAGAAACCAAAAAGCCAGTGACAGAAATTCCTGGGAAAAGAAGGAAGCTTCTCTTTGATGATACATTTTGGCAAGATAAGTTGTTAGAGAACCATGTGTCCTGTTAGGTTTTTTTTTTTCCCCTCTACTTTTTCTTTTTCAGTTTTGTTGTTTAGATTATTGGCTTGAAAATGATGATTGATTATTTATCTATTTCAATGTAGAAGTAGGACATGTACCATATTTATCCCGTTGGTTACTTTTTTGAGCCTAGACCTTAGCTCAAAAATTGTTATGACAACCCAAAAACATAATTTTGCCGTCCTGCTTGTTGTTGGGCTCCTAGTTGAATCAATCCGTACATTCTACTGGTAATGTTTTGTGTAACCTCTTCACGTTCATTTGAGTATATTACTAACTTGTTTTGGAGCGCTTTTAAATGTCATGCACAGTTTGCTGTTGCTTCTCACTTGGGCATCTATCTCTTAGAATATTAGCTGTAATTTCTAATCAATTGTTATATAATTTTATGATATATATGGTGGTACAAAGTATAGATAATAATAATTCGTAATTTATCTCTATCAGATATAGGAATTCGTTAACATAATTATTTAATATATTAATACATATTTCAAAAAGCAAGTCAACTATTTTGTCTCTTTTATTTTTGATGAACCATGTAAATTAAGTTATGAAAAGAAATTTCTTTCACTCGAGCAAAGAAGTTTAGTGATTTGTTACAGAACAAGGTGAACGCATAATGTTTGCACGTTGCAATGTTTAATGTCATTATAATATTTTTTTTATCAGCAATTTGTCATTATAATGAATTAATCTGCCCATAAGAAATGGATTAAAATCTAGGTTATCCAGCAATGGCGCAGAATAACAAAATAAATGAATCACCCATTTCTTATTGGTATTTCTGTCCTTTTTTGTGTTTAACACCATCATTTTTACCACCAAATTTTGTCAAAATTAGAATTCATCTATCTTCTTAGATGGGGGGATCAACCTAGGAACCGTCTTGTAATCCTGGATATAAATAATAGGAACTAACGTTTCTGGTGTCTCATATGGCTATACTAAGCCCCAAAATAAAATTCAAAACCATAAGAAAATGAAGTCAAATTCCAAGAATGAAGTAATTGGCCAATAACCCAACCTATGAAGTACTTAGAAAAATACAACGCTGATAATAATTAGGAAGCAATTATGATTGTGAGATCCATTTCTTGCTTTAGGCCTCTCCGTCTCATTATCCCTTTATAAACTCTAAAAAGATATGCTGAATCAGTTCGCTAATCTCATTTTGTTCTTCCCCATGCCTTCTCTTTCATAATCATCCTTTTTTATTTCTTTTCTTAAATTACAACAATGGGTAGTAGGCTCTGCGTTCTGCTATGTTACCAAATACCAGATGACAACAACTTGAAGAGAGAGAAGCAAGGAAGGTTTTGCAAGATATTGAAAAGAAAGAAGGAGATGGAGACAGAAGAGAAGAAGGTTCCAAATCAGATTCTAGAAGATTGGATATTAGCTTCTCCTGGTTTGAAGCCTGACTACGTTATAAGATCAGGCGAATTCTCTTCTTCATCTTCATCTATGTCTAAGAAAAAGGTGCACCCTTGTGTGAGTAAAGTTCAAGTCCCTGGATCATTGATAGCTGAAGCCAAAGACAGTTTATGCTTGGACAGACCCATGAACATGAAACGTAACGAAGAAGCTGAAGAATTGTTAAGTTCCACATCGATTGGGAAATCACAGAAGAAAGTGAGCTTTAAACTCTCTCATAATGTCATATTTTACTCACCTGATGAGCCTTGTTCGCCAGAGCCTTATTATTATTATAGAAGTGAAAGTGAAGACTCATTCTACTCATCAATCTGCAGAGAATATTCATTTGACTCTTCTGCAGAGGAAACCTTGATAAAACTCGCAGTGGATGTTCTTCCTCATGTCTCTGTCTCTTCCAAAATTTGAAGCACGTTGGTGCGATAATTCCAAGGATAGTGACTGATCAGTTAACGTTTGTGTCTTCCACAACTGCACGTTTTACAAGTTAACCACCACAGATGCATTGTCTATATTCTCACAAGGGGATAAATTAATGGCCCAATTTCTTCTTCTTATTCTTCTACTTTTTTCTTTCTTCCTCAGAGTGGTATCCGTTGATTGAAGTTCTGTGAACTGTGACGTGTAATGTATGGACTATAAGAATATACTGTGTTTCAGTTTTCAAAATTATTTTGAATTAAATTTAGTTAAAAGTAATTTTGAAATGATGTGATGTGATATGTATTTAGTGTTTTATTTTAAAAACATATTAGTGGTGAAAGTCCATATAGTTTATTTTTATTTAACACAAAAATACTTAAAATTAATTAATTATGAAACTAAAATCAATCCTTGTGTGGCACTACAAATGTGATAACTTGTTATATATAATGATTTATTTTATTTGAAAAAAAGGGTAAAAAATACTTGTACAAATTATCATAATTTATATCATTTAAAAAAGTTGAAATAAGATTCATAGGCATTTAAAGGATGTAGGGACTTAAAAAAGATAACAGATAATAATAGATAAATAATTGATATAATTAATAATGTATTCCAACTAAAAGATTCACATTGATAATGAGTATGGAGACAATTGTACCTACAATTTTTTTTACATGAATATGTCTAATAATTTTTATTTTTTCCTCCATAAAAAAGTTAGTGTCGTTCCCATAAAACAATATCCTTTTAAAGAAATGTAAAAAGTAATAAGAGATAAAAGAGAGAATAATTTAATAACTTTATTTAGTTTTTAATAGCAGTGACACTGAAAAAAATTATATATTTTTAAAATAAGAAAATGTATAGAAAACAATTATTATTTTTTCCACTAAATAACAAGAATAATTCGATGAGGATTTGCAATCTTATATGGCTAGATCTTAGTTTAGAGACTGGATTCTGCCCCCACCCCGTGATGAATTTATCTACAATACGGACGATTGCGAAATAGCCAACATGTAACCATTGTTTCAAGTGTAAGATTTTTGTTAGTCATATTACAATTATTAGTTATTCACTCTATATGCCCATGCGTCAATAATCTCGTGCCGATATTGATCCATCCTATCAATTTATTTATTTTAATATTTCAAGAGTAAAAAGGTTATTTATGAGTACAATACTGGCATGTACTGCCACTTTTCCATTTCTTTTCATGTTTTAGTTTTTTTATTTCTTTTAAAATATGATAGAATTGATCCTAATTATTCTTGAAAATGGAACAGAAGTTGAGAGATTCTCAAAATAATTAATGTTTTAGAATTTCAAACCCTAATTAATGTCCTAGTGTATAAGTATCAAAAATCAAGATATTAAATAAAATATTTTAATCTAAATATAACAATTTTTTGTTCTATTAAATATTTCTTAATTCATGTAAAATAACCTTAAATATCAAAAGAAATGAAAAAGAAGTAGCAATTTATAAAAATGGTGTTGCACATTTATCTATTGTCATATGGTGCTCGTATTTAACCACTAACAAAGGTTAGAACCCGGGAGAGTGCGATAAAACACGTCACCCCTTCTTAGATATGGTGCTAACCATTAGCTTCTCTTTCTATCGCAGCATCGTCACCTATCTCTCAATATAACATAACTGGCTCCACTACTTGTCTTCTGTATCTTGGAGATTCTCTTATGGATCTCTGCAGAAGCTTTTTTATCCTGCACGTTGCAAAGCACGGATATGATATTCAACCTTGGCAGAGCATGGCAAAACAGTCTTTAAAAGCCATTTATCTTAATCCTTAGGTGACCTCAAGGTGTGATATTTCCTATTCATGCATACCACAGTTTATATATTCATCTGGTAGAACAAGATATTCATTCCACAAATTACCATAAAATATTGTTCGGTAGCCTCATTTGAATTTGACACTAGCCAGTCAATTCTTTCTAAATAGTATTAAATACATGTTAGCTCTACAGAATGTGACTTATAGCATAATTCCCATGAACCTAACAATCAGGTTCTATTCTTTCACAGATATTAAGTAAAAGGCTTCGATTAAGATCATAAAACATGTTGAGATGCTGGCGTAGACACCCGAGTTTTTTTTTTTTTTTTAATCGGCAGACACACGAGTTATAAGAATGGCTAAGCAAAATATTGAAGCTCAATAAAGGTATAGCAAATCTTCCGGTAGAGCTTACATCTGAAGATCTTAGCCTTGATTTAAATTTAGCTACAAGATCCTTTGTGGTCACTGGAGTTTTCTGCATCAAAACAGCCCTGATTTCTTCCTCACTCACAGGTCCAGGAGACGTGGAGGATGACCCTCCTTTTGACGATGGGGCTGGCGGTACACCTTTTGCAGGAGCATCACTTTTAGATGCATATCCATTTTCCTCTTTGTCAAATTTCAATAACACTTCAAGGAAAACCACTTGGATGAGCTTTCAACTTAAGTGCTTTGAACTTAAAAATTAAGAGCTTTTTGAAGGTGCGCCAATACAATAAGCAGAAGATAGATTGTGCTTGGACACATCAATTTGAAAGTGCTTCAGACCTAAATTTGGGGCAATTTTATCCAACTTTTCTCAAAACACCTTCCCAATTGAGCAGTGTCAACTATATCAATATTTACTTTCCAAAAGTTTCCTGAATATAGCTTCTCAAAATATGCAGAGGCAAACTTAATCAATCTATTCTGCCTTTTTTTAAAAAAAATAATCTTCCCAAACAATTAAATTTTATGAAAAAATAGTCTGTAAATTTTTTCTACACCTACTATTAAATCATGATGCCAGTTGCCACATCATTATAAGTGTTCTGACCTCCCAGGTAGTTGTTATTACTGTCAAACTTTTTTAATGACGTCAAAACACAAGATTGGATGATAGTTAAAACTTTCTTAGCTGTGGATAAAAACTAAATCACTATTACAAAGGGCATTTGTAATCAAGTGAGATCAGAGAAGTAATAACATACACTTTCTGTTTTGACCTTCTTTGGTGGTGCACCAGTAGATGCTTTTGTTTCCTCATTTAATTTTCTCTTCCCCTTTGAAGGCTTTGAAGTGGATGAAGTTCCCCAAGAAGTTCCTGTTGCTGCAGACTTTAAAGGGCTATTGTCAGCAGGTTCTTCCTAGGTGCATCCTTCTGCTTTGAAGCAATCACAGGAGAAACGCCAGCCTCATCATCCACCTAGACAAACCAACTGACCCATTAATTGATGAAAAATACTAGAGTCTGGTTCACCTGTATGTTCAAATGAAATCTAAGCTATTGGTTTGAATAAGCCATTTCCCCTTTTAGAAGTCACAAGGCCACAGCAAATGCTAAAAGCAATCTGCTTCTTGCCAAAAAGGAATTGCACTTGTAGCAGTTTGCACTAAGTTATATTTATCTTGCACTTGCATGCTACTAATTGTTAGTGGCACAAAGAACACTGGAACAATTATAAAAAAAAATGGAGAATTGTAAGAAAAAAAATAACAAACAAAATCCATACATTGTCGTCATCGTCATCTTCAGCATCCGATTCATTCAGACCACTAGATCGTCCAAGCAGCTTCTTCAGCTCTTTCCCAGATTTACTCAGACCTCCCCCTTCTTCATTATCTTCATCCTCATCCTCATCATCCTAAAAATATTTTTTAAAAAATAGTTCAAGAATGTCTGTAAGGAAAACCAAATTCGAAGATTTCCTGACCAGTCCTTTTTATATTTAATTTAAAAGTTCAATAAGCTATAATGCCATCAAGGAAGGCCTTGAAGGTTAGTTTCTAAAACTGCATGAGAAAGAAATTAAAATCAAATATAAAAGAGTAGAACAGCATATATGCCAAATAAGGATATCACTAAATGACTGATATAATAATATGAATCCATGTAAACAGGAAACCAAGGAATAAAAACACATAAAACCAGAAAAAAAATATCTTGTTAAGTGAAGTCCTAACATTCTATAAAGGCTGTGCTACTCTGTGAAGGTCCTCTTCTAGATGAAATTCCTCAATAAATGGTTGGTTGTATTATTTTCTTTAAGTTGACGAAATTATTTCCTTATTTTGTGCCAACTTTCTTCTAATTACAGATTCATTGCATCAATCCAGTTTGAATATAGTCTCAAAAGCGTGCCAAAAAAGAGCACAATGAAGTAGCAACTATATCCAATAAATTTTAGATCCATAAATAAATCCATACAATATCTATTTCAACAGTCAACACCAATTCTTGAAGTAGCTATGACACATAAATGGCATAAAATGACAAAAAAGATCAACAACAGAACATCTAACTTCTTATTCACAAGTACTTGAGGAACTTGAAACTAACTTGCTTGATTTCTGGAGGAGCAGGAACTTCAGGAGCCAAATCTTCCCTTTCCTCAGGATCATTGCCAACAGCTTCATCATCATCAGTGAAATCTGTTTCATGCTCCCAATCATCAACTATAACATATGCACAAGTATAATCAATAGAAAGAATAACAAATACCTCATGAAGTATTCTTCAAGCTTTCAAAAGAGTTTAAACTCTAAATAAACTTATTAATGCTTCCAATTCTTGATCAGTTAAGATGAAATGCTTGAACAGAATGGGAACATTCTTGCAAAGAATGCCAATTAGACATAAGCTTATATAGACCAATCAAGTCAATAGTCAGAATAGTAAGTCACACGATAAAATAAACAAGTAGACCCACACTAGGTATTGATAAGTTGCATGTGATAGACCCATGTGAGGGATTGATTGCTTGATGTACATTGTAGACTTCATTTAAAAGGGGACATAGTTTATAATCTAAAACAATTGCATCCTATCATCTCCAATATGTTACTTTATATATCTCTGACCTCAGTAGAGGCATATACCCATTCAGACTAATCATGGCATGGAATTACAAAGCAAGAAGGTCATCGTTGCATAAAACCAGAAATTGAATAATAACCATCACAGCCATTTTCATCAGAAAATATAAACGACAAACAAGACCATTACCTACCCTTTTCAATATCATCATCATCCTGATCAGGTCTCCTCCCCTTGGACCTTCTTCATCATCATCACCACCTTTTTTATTTAGTCCAAGTCTATTCTTCCTTACTGCCTCCTCTTCTTCATCCTCTTCCCCTTTATTTGGAACATGACCTTCATCATCTTCACCAGTTTTTTTATGGCTTTTCCCTCCACCCATATTGCTCTCCTTCTCATCAAACCTCCCACGTTCACCAAATGCAGCAGGCCCATTATTTGCTGCTTTCATCATCCATCTTTTCATATCCGTCAGCAGTTTTCTTTCTGTTTTTCATTTTCCCTTCTGCTTCCTCCATAGTCAATTGTTTATATTATGCGACCTTGTTAAAGTTGTAACTAAAATTCAAAAATATAAAGAAGAAGAAAGAGCATACCCTATCACATATGGATTAGAGATATGACCAATATAGTTCTTATAAGGCTTGAACAGTCTTCACCTTACAAGCTGATTTTGTCGAGTTGAGTTAGGCCCTATGTATGTCTAGTCAATTTGGAACCTTAACACATCCTCACATGCCTAGGCATATCTATCATATCTAGTCGATGTGGAATCTTAACACACCCTCACTCACATGCCCCATGAGGGGAAATCTGAAGCATGAACAAATGCGGGTGACCCAAAAGACAACACCCCCTATCGCTTGGGAATAGACATCTAAAACATGGCAAATGCAGGTGACCCACTAACCCCCAAACACTTAGAAATAGACATCTAGAACATGGACAAATGAAGGTGATCCGATAAGAGCATCCCCTCACGCCTAGGAATAGACATATAGAGCACACACAAATACAGGTAACTCAATAACAAATCCAAATAAAGTTTGATACCATCTTAGAATTTGTCTTAGAGATTGACTCAACCCTCAAAATCGGCTTTATGTTTACATTACTAAGGAAAGAAATTTGAAAAAATTGTCAATTTGTCTAAGTTACTAAGCTTGCCTTTTTCTTGGCTTGATTGCTTTTTCGCAGGAGTGACATGTTATAATCTTTTATATATCCTACCATGTACTAACATAAGTATCGAATGAAAAATAATATATTTTGTAAACAGAAAATAAAATAAAATAGTAGCTTAGAAAGGCTACATCATAAACTTCGCTTTAAGCCTAAATAAACATTGGAACATCACTATCACACAAACAAAATCCTTATTATTTAACGTCACTAATATACCAAAAACCAGCAGGAATGGCAACAAACTCCTTCCTTTCCATCATGAGCAGGTAATAGGTAGCTGATTGTGCACCTTCGAGATGACCCTGGAATTGAGACTGACCAGTTTCGTCCTCCAAGAGCTATGGTTGGATGTACTGTTGTGTGGTTTTGCAACTCATGTACGTTTTTGTTTCAAATTCATCACACCCTGAAGGATGTCATGACCCCAATGCAATCCAACTCTTTTTTCTATCTTTTATGTGAGGTGCAGTTTTTCTCTCATAGATCTTGCCTAGCAATAACGTGTGTTTTGCTCATTTGATCAGAAATGAGATTTTCATTTTCCTGGAGAAGAAGCTTATATCACGATGTTGTACTTTTATTGTTACTAATATAGTTAATTGAATAGAGAAACGATGTTTCTTAAACCATTATAATATTATAAAATTCTTGAATTCGCTCCTTGACCGATCAACATAATCAATTTAATTGTAATATTAACTTGATATGGCTTGGAATCGTGTTTTTTTAACCAAAACATTAAGCTTAAGTCAAATTAACGTGCGAAGTTGCTGAATGTTTGTGCGTGAACAGAGCATGATCATGTAGTTAATGATGTGCAACATGAGAAAAGAATGTGGGATAACCAGAGCGTGGTCCATTCCAACGTGACCTTCCTGTTATCAACTCATCTTGTTGGATTTCGCCTTAACCAATATCTGATAAAGATATGAAACGGCCGTTACATTTGTTACTACACGGTAGCTAAGGAAGAAAGAAAATACTATAGAGGGTTGGGATTTCGGATCTGTAAAAGTTTCATGAGAAGCGAAAGAGGATTCGAATTCGTCTGTTATTTCATACCAACATTTTAAGTAACAACCTCAAGACATTAAAAGAATCTGTAACTTGAAAAAATTGCTCAAAGTTTGTCATGGAAAATGCATATATATGGAACACGAAAAAATAATAATCAAAGAATAAAGTTTGCATCGTGTAATTAATGGCAAACAATATACGTAGGATAAAAGTGTGAAAAATAAATGGAGTATTATTTTAAGTAAAAAATTTGAGACTTAAATTTACAATGAATTTTATTTTTATATACTATTAATATAAAAAATTTAATATCATAAACAGAACTAGCCTCTAATGTAATTACTATAAAAATATTGTCATATAAATTATAATTAAATAATATTATAAAATATTTATAAAGTAATACATTCTAATTAAATTCTTTCTTTCCCTCCATCTCATTATTTTATTTTTATTGCAATACATATTTTAAAAAAATCATTAACTGCACAAACTTTATGGTAAAATGAATTTTCTAATTTAAAAATGTCCTTATTAAAAGAGTTAAATTATAATTTTAAATATTTAAATAAAATATTATTAAATTAGGATATTACTATAAGATAATTTTTTAGAATGATAAATATGTTTATGTCGTGTCTTTTTTACAACCAGTCTTTTTGGATTGACATTTTTAACTGTAACATGTCTTATTCTATGGTTTGTCAAAGCTAAACAATTTTCCATCCATCAAATATTAATGCTAATTAGTAATTACGTCTAGTTTGACCCCTTTTTTTTTACTAATAGATTAATTCTTTTGAACATTCAAACCCTGCAAACAAACACCTCATTAACTCCTTCTCCTTGTCTATTTCTTCTTGTGAAATCATATCACTCATATTCCATTTTTATTTCTTCCACTCCATGTGTAAAGTAGCATTTAGGTGTCATGAAAATCTTTCCTACACTGGTGAGTCTGGTGACCAACAATCTACACCACAGAATTTGTCATTGAATTCTCCCTACACTGGTGCAGATCAATTATTTGTAGGTGATGGCACAAATTTGTCTCAGTCACACTGGTACATCTACCATTAATACTAAATCCTCTCCTCTTCATCTAACTGATATTTTAAGTGTTCCCAAAATTCATCAGAACCTTATACATTTTCTTTGTATATCTACACTTGTCCTACTATTTAATGAAGTCATGTTCATAATATGTTTGATGCAAAGTCTAAATGCGTTCATAGTCTGTTTAGTCCGCTATTAACTTTTACTTTTCAATGATTTATTTTTCTGCCGTTTATCTACTCTTTAGTGAGTTCCAGTTTTTACTTTCCTTTCACTATTTTGAATGGACAGATCGAGGAAGGGAACGCAAACTTATTCATCTATTTTTGGCAAATTTCATTTTTGATTCTTTTTTCATATATATGCAGACTCAACTACGCAAGTCAACGATTTCATTGCTTTCATGTTCATTTTCAGTCACTGCGATTGATCTTTAAGGTATGATTATTACTTATATAATACAAAGCTCCAAGGTAATCTTTTTAAGTTCCAGTCTCTCTGAGAAGCACTTAATTAACAAGCACAAATGAGAGCAACACCTCAAACTTGCTTAAGTTCAAGTAATCACAGTCTTCCTAATGTTTCTAAAGATAAAATATAAATAAATAAAAAACACAGAACATAATAAGACATATATAGTGGCACAGACAAATTCAGAAAGATGCTCCTTATTAGCTTAGTAATTACAAAGAGCAAGACTGAAAAATAAACAGAGCATAATAATGCACCCAAAGAAAGAGACGGGCGAGACTATGTTGTTGACAAATTTATCCGCCAGTAAATGAATATCAATTTCTTCCTCCAAACTAAAATCCTTCTGTTATTGCTAAGATTACTGGTTTCAGACAAGATTAGAGATAAATAAACAATGAAGAAAGAAACAAGTAAACACTGAAGGCGATTTCAGCTCAAATAGCAATGACTACGGATTAAGCATCACTCATAGGTGAGTTGACTCCTAAAGCCAGTCCTTCCGAATATCAAAAGTGTAGTTGATCTCCAAATACAACTTGTTGTCATCGTCAACAAACTGAAACAACGTGACACAAAAACACAAGGTCAAGTAATGCATTAATCCAAAATAAAATGGATAATACAAAAAGTTTTTTTAATCTTTAGTTCCTAATAACTTCACACAAAAAACCATCCATTTTAATCTTTTTCTACTTTACTTTTTAATTGTTGTTTTCGTACTAATAAAAAACTAAAGTCAGTGATGTTTTGTAAATTTAAGAATTAACAGGAAGTTTTTAAATTAAATCACAGAAGCTAAAATGTCTCATTCTATTGTAATTTTGAGGACTAATTAATTTGAAATGTACTCCCGTGAATTTGATTTTTTTTTTTTTTTTGACAGAATGAATTTGAATTTTTAATAGTAAGTGGTTAAATGTATACACATGAAGTCTGGCAACAAATTTATCAGAACATTTATTGGTGGGATGATTGATGCTAAAGAGACATTAATTTGTGCTCACTTCATTCCAAAACAAGTCACAACATCAATACGGACAGTCGGACATAGACAAGAATTTAGGATCGGCTAAGTTTTTTCTTATTTAATGCACTAGTGCTGGATCTCGTGACCATTGCAGGCTTATCACTTTTTTTACCCGATAATAAAGTCATGAAAAAGCATTTTTAAAACCCTTTTTATCAAACAATATGTAGGAATATTAACCAGTTGTTTAGTGTTAAGGAAGCATGCATTAAATATTAACTACGTACCTTGGATCTAGCCGAATATTGCCCTCTAGCAAATAACCCAGATGGTGTTGTCTCTTCGGGCATCTCATGCGTGTAAGGCTCTGCTTGAGGGCTGAATGTTCCAATCATCTCTTTAGTGCTGTCAACTGAACAAGGCCCCATAATGAGATATATACGTACAAGTCAACTTAATTTAGTCCTTCAAGTACTACTCTTTGTTTCTAAAGTAATAAAATTATATAAATAATCATATATAAGTATGGAATTTTTGTCAATTGAATTCTTAAGGTGGTAAATATTTACTAATAATGTTCAGGAACCGATTTAATGTTTAGGAGATTACTTATTATAATTTTTTTTAATTGAAAACTAGTATTTTCGAGAGAGTAATATTTAAGGTATGAAATTGAGGGTTGATTCAAATTGTGAAGAATTTGTTTGGCGTGATTTGAGCGAGACTACTTACCCTTGAGACCAGTTTTCCATACAGTGTTGGTGTATTTGAGACCTGAAACAATATTATGGCTGACCTGGAAAGTGAACATCAGACTGTAACGGCTACCTTCTTTCAAAGTAAACCATAAGCCACTGGGATTTCCTGATTCTGGTATTGGAAGAACAATGTCTTCTCTACTAGCCGCCTTGATTGCAAGGCTCAGTATCTTAACTTCTGGCTCCAGAGATTCTTAATTATTCACAAAAACATGTCAAAAGTTAAGTCAAGAACTGATTAATAAAATTTTATGGCAAAATTATTAGGGGCCAGAAAGGGATATATAATTGCTCGTTGCTATTCACAAAATAAAACAACTTACAAAAGAAAAAAAACCTAATTAAAAAAAATCATCACTTAACATGCAGTAATCCATCAAAACAGTATAATCAAAAGGAAAAGCCAACAGCACTATTAGGGGCAGAAAAATATAAAGAACCGTTTAAAATATTTTTTTATTGTAATAATAACAATTGAAACTAATTATTCATGTCTCAAAAGATGTTACAGATATTTTCTTTAATCTATTATCAATTCACATTTCACAGTATAATTAATTCAAATTGAGCAATATTCTGTTTTAGATCATGTTTGACTGTTAAAAAGCTTACAACCAGACACGTGTTTGATGAGATCAAGATAATCTGGACAAACAGAAATCAAAAGAAACTGTATCACCAATTTAACTTTAAAGGGTAGCAATTGAACAAGTAATTACCACCAACAGAAGTCATGTCAACACTGCCAAGAAGCTGTTCCTTCCACCTCCTCAAGCTCTCATCATCCTAATATCTCAAGCAGAATTTAAAACACAACATAGGCATAAATGATACACAGAAGAATAAGGAAAAAACTTAATCGGAAATAGAGTTCACCGTATGTTGACTTTTAATGCAAATCTTTATTAATCAAATTATCGAGATAAAACTCTAAAAAAAATGTATAGAATTGCATCTGAAGAATAAACCATAACATATATAGATCTTTCAGAATAAAAGAGTAAATTAAACCTTATCCTTTTCAAGCTGTTCTTTCAAGGTGCACTGGGGACCCAAGTCAATCCTCCTCTCCACGTCCTCATCTTCATCCTCGGTGACAGCAATGGAGCCTTCACAAATGTGTCTACTGAGACTCGTGCCTCGTTCATCGCCACTTTCATCATCATGAACATGAACCGTTTTCCCGGCCGCGTGCTGTGTTTCAGGAACGTCTTTGCCTTTGTCGTCATCAAAACCCATGCTTTTGCAATCGGAGACCACCCCAATGGCCAAAGACATCAACGGTGGCAGAACCCAGATGGCAGCTTTTTACAAGAACCACCACCTAGTTAGAAACACACGAAAACCCGCTAGGAAGAATTGAATTGAAGGTTCGCTCCAAGCCTCCAACGTACGTGCAAAAGGAAGAATTGAAGTGTGTTGAGGAAGAAAAGGTTGATTGAAAAAATGAGTGTTGCAGTAAGAAAAGATGCCAAGAAGGCAACAAAGAGAGAAGGAAATGGTCCTGTGGTGATCCGCAATTCACAAATATTCAACGACAAATATGGGAGAGACTCGTCTTCGTCATCGTGAAGCTCACTCTTGTAGCACCTACTGCAAATATATTTTAAAATATACTAACATTTAAACCAAAGATATATATATATATATATATATATATATATAAAACAAACAATAAAAAGAATTGATAGTCTTTACCTAATTAAAACAATTAAAAAGATTGAGGTTTGAGTTGGGTGGAACTAAACATGCAGTTTGACTCCTTCAGTCCTTTTTATGGGTAATACCGTTACTATCAAGAAAAACGTTCAAATCTGACAATAAACCATAAGCTGGTGACCTAAACAAAAATTCAATATTATATATATATATATATATATATATATATATATATATATATCCCACGCATACCATGGTGTTAGAACTAATTGAAAAGTTTGGCTTCATTTAAATAGTTTCAACTTTAAATTTAATTTGTGAATAAAATATAAATATTTAGCGTGACTTTTAAATATTGATGGGTCTTTTTATTTCCCCCACCAAATATATCATTTAGTGCATGTTGCCACGCTATTTTTTTCATCTTCATGATGAAGTTTCTTCCAACCAAAAAATAAACCCGTAGATTTTAGGTCCATAATATTTTTTTTTGAAATACGTACGATTTTTTAAAAAAATATAACACACGTAATAGTCATTAATTATATTCGGGTGGAACAAAAACATTTTAAATGCAAGCTATTCTCGTCATTTCAGATGATTCCTTGCGGTCTCACATTTTGCTGAAACAAAAATTAAACAATGTATTGCCAACTATTTCAAGGAATATAAAAAAATCAATAATTAATTTTGAACAGATTTACTTAACTGTCCTAGAAATTATTGAACTACGTTATTGAGGTTCGGGAACATGAACATCAAATATTCATGTCCATCACGTTCGTCGAAAAAATAATGAGGAAATTAAAGTACGTTCATTTCACAATCTTCCCATAAATTAATAGGTGGTCGTGGTCACTTTTTCTCCTAAAACCGATAACACAAACCAAGTGCCTAAGTGCGTGTCTGGAAATGTGTTAGTTACACACATTCACGCTGATTTTCACGTTAAATATTAAGGGGGAAAGGTAGAAGCTACAAATTCTTGCCTCCAAGTATCGTGTGGTGTGTCTAATCTTTTGGGACGAACATCCAAATACACTGAAACTTATTCTGATTAGTTAGAAAGTAGTGTTAAGAATAAGACAAATACTAAAAAGTATACTTAATACATTGGTTAAAGAACTACAAAAAAAAAAAAATTATTGAGATATATGCATAAAATTATATTATTCATAATTATTTTTACATTTTCGTATGATATTTATAATAAATAATTTTTTTCATTTAATTTTTTAATCAATATTCTAAAGGTATTGATTAACAAGATCCTAAGAATAATATTAGTTTGTTGGACATAATAAGTTTGATATATATAGTATTTACCTATTGTCAATATATCTTCTATTATGTATCAAATTTTAATCAAATACAATGAGTTACTTTGTTAGTGTTCCTTTGTTTTTGAGTTCTATGATGCGTGACAACATCAATTAAGTATTACTTGCCTCTCTTCTCACTTTTCTGATAAGGAGAATTTCTCACCTTAATGAGTATCATGCTGTTCGGGAGCTTATGGACGTTCAGCTACCTAGTGTGAGAGTTGGTTAGCTCAATCGTGCTCTGAATTTTTCTTTCTATAATCTTAAAATCATTGGTTTGCTCCAAATTTTGAGGTTGAAATTATTTAAATTCGGCTCCTCACTAAAGTATGCGGATACACTTTAAAATTATGATTAGAAAATCAACAGTTGAAAACTATGATAAAATCAATTACGATCTCAACTGTTCATTAAGCATTTTGGTATTCAAGATTTAATGCAACCATAGACAAATTGCTTTTAAGTTTATTACATTAATTACTAGAGCATTTTTGGGGTCAATATGTCTTAATAAAAATATCTAACAAAAAACTTTGTATTTTGATTACCAAAAAAAAAAAATCTAAAAAAAACATATTCTATTTGCTAATCTGGCTGGTCATAACAGTGAAAAGTCTTCTGCAGCCTAGCTGGTCAGATATTGGAGAGGTGGTTGCATTCACAACTTCACAATCGGCCAGCATATTTACATGCCTAAATATATGACGTGCGGATACACTATTAAACAATATACATGAGATAAAATTATGAAAGCAATAGATACTATGATGCAGAAAATCAATTCTAGCATCAACAGTCTTAAAAGATAAAAGTATAAAACTAACTATTCATGTAATTTTACCTATGACTAACTTTTTTTTAAAGCAACTGTAGTAACTTGAAACTTTGTTAAAATTCGTTCATGACATGATATTAGAGTATCTACGTTCATGTGAGAAAAAATACCATGTTAGAGGGGTGTTACGAAGTATAAAATCATTCCGTTTCTTTCCTTACCAACTTAAGCATACGAAAGAATTGGTTCACGGCAACAACAAAACAAAATTAATTTATCGACCTTCAACACAAGTACAGCAACTAAAAAATCTGAAAGCTAGTGTCACTGATATGCCCCAAAACATTCAAATCTCAAATCTCAATTTTAAGCCAGCTAAATTAGTGCTGTTAGTGTGGGTTCACAGAATTTCTATTTAATTTAATGCAAATACCTAACCCAATCCTGAAAGATTTGGCATACGTATCCTTGTTCCCGTGAAGCCTAGTGGCTGATAGAGACAAACTTAAACCACAAAGGCATAGGGTGGTCTTAAGTGTTTAAATTATGAGACACAGCTCAGATGAAAATGAAATGAGCAAATAATTCAATGACAGGCCATACCATGTAAGGATTGTATTCCAAATAATCAAGAACAACAACAACAATAATAAAGACCTTGCAGGTTTACAGAGAACTCAAGATGCACCAGGCATCTTTTGGGGAGCATTTTTCGGTTGTTTGTACACTAAACTAGTATTCAAGCTCAAGCCAACGAGAATATTTGTTACCGTACTTGATCTTGTACTTACACGGCATTTTTATAAAATATGACAAAACAACAACGTGAAACCAATCAAGAGGCAGTTGATAATAAAGTTTAGAAGTAACCACAGTTGAAAGTTAAAACCCAGTTTCACATAAACAAATTTTCCTTATCAATTGTGGGCTTGTAAAGGAGCATTTTGTAATCTTAACTAACATCTCAGGATAACAAAAGAGGAAACAAAAATTAACCATTGTTCAGGTGTGAAGGAAATAAACAAACTTTTGAGTTACAACAAAAATCCCCTGCACTAAGATTTGTATGGAGCAAAGGTGATGTTGAACAAATTAAGAGGGGTAATATAAATAGCAGTCTGCATCAAAGGGGTAATGCCAAACCTTTACAGGACGATATACTCACTAGTCACCACCCCATTTTCTTACAACATTCTCCTTGGCAGAGGTATGCTGATAAGCTTTCTTCATTGAAAGTCCATCAAAATCAGGCTGATTGCTGGTAGAAGTATTTTTCAAGACTTTTGATGAAATGAAACCAAATCCATTTCTCACTCCCCGAAGTGCATATAGCAATGGATTGAAGATGACAGCAAGGAGCAAATCGCCTTTTGCAACTAGGAGATACTGAAAATACAGAGAGGGAAATAAAAATATAATTCTTATTGCATGGTATTTATTATGAATTATGAATTCATGACTCTTAGTAAGTCGAAAGAGGAATCAGGAAAGTTCTTACTACTACAACGAGACCAAGTATAGTAAGAATAGCTTGTTTTGCTTCTTGCCAAAAATTATCATCATTAGACCAGCCAAACCATCTACCCCACCCAAACCAACCACCTCCACCAGTGTCACCTCCACCTCCCAGCTCTTCTCTTCTTTTAATTTCCTTGTCCCATTTGTCAAATTCATTTTTCTTCCCACTTAGTGCACCTTCTAATGCTTTTCTAGCTTGTTCCTGCAATTCAAATTCACTTTCAGTTTTTAAGCCCCCTTCACACCAGCTTTGTGAGGCATCAAGAACTATACAAAGTCCATCATCTCAAGATTCAAAATAGATTTTACTTATTTTAGTGATAAAACTATTTCCATGGAAACCAATCATGAGGCCAAAATTTTATAATTATATCAACATAAACTGATAGTGAAAACATCAATCACTCTCGTTCACAAACAAGGGAGTATAATTCAATTTTTATAGTTTCCATGAAAACAGTACTTGCACAACATGATGAAGGCAGCAAAATATTTAAATAACAAACCAAACCAGTTCTATAAACAAAGGCATCTTCTAAATGTTACCTAGAGGAAAAGGAATTGAAACACAGAATTGAAACACAGAATTGTGACAAGTACTAGAAATTAACTTGCATATGCTCAAACCATTCAATTAAGAGATCAGTCAATTAGTTCTAACTGCATGCATCATTTTGCTATAGTTTAGTTTAGCTTCCATTGCAATCTTATAAATACTTGTAAGTCCTTCTTATATCAGCATTTTTTATTCATTCAATAAAAAAAGTTACTTCTATGGAACTCCTCTGTTATTCTTTGAGATCTGTGATCTTTGACCTCACCAACTTTGCACCCATCCAAAATTTGATATGGTATCAAAGCTCTCTCACGGAGAGAGCAATGATTCCATTGCTGAATATGACAAGAGAGGCTGAGACAGTGGATGAAGATCCAACATCCACAGAGGCACAGTTTGAAGAAGCATCTATCATGATTAGGAGTCATCAAGTGATGCCTCACTTGTGCAAGAACAAAGTGTTTAGAGAGAAAGAGAGAGAGAGAGAGCATATTTGCAGAAACCGTGTGTTTGTTACATTAAATACAAATAATTAAAGGATATATTGTTTCCTCTAAATCAGAGATTTCTTGCCAATAAACTGCTATACAATAAATGTAGAATATTCTATCCTGACTTTCAACACTCCCCCTCAAGATATCAAATAGTGGTGGGAAACCTATTTATATAAGTTTTCTATTTGAAAGTCGCCTTAATTGCGACTTCTTTGGGCTTCCCTTAATCGTAGCCTCAAGGGTGGTGTTAAGTCCCACATCAACTAGAGATATGATTTAAATAGAGCTTATAAAGTTTGGGCAATTCTCACATTACAAGCTAGTTTTTAGGGTTGAGTTAGAACTAAGTCCAAATTCTAGATGGTATCAAACTTTGTTCCAGATCCATTATTGGGCCACTAGCCACCTGCATTTGCCACTCTCCAGGATGATAGCCCTAGGCGTGAGGGGATGTGCTGGAAAGTCGTCTTAATTGCCAGCCTCAAGGGTGATGTTTTGGACCATATCAACTAGAGATATGACTAAAATAGAGCTTATAAAGTTTGGGCAATCTTCACTTTACAAGTCGATTTTTGAGGTTGAGTTAGGTCCTAAGTCCAAATTCTAAGATATTCCAATGATGGGCAAGTATTGACTTGTAATATGGAAGAATTAGAAATTCAAGAGGGTGGAACAAAAATTAACTTATTATCATAGAATTTGAGAAGTAAAAGAAGTCCTTGCAATGATGGATAATGGTAAAGTTATTGGTCCTAATAGTATTCCTATTGAAGTTTGGAAATGTGTAGGAGAACAATGTACCATTTAGCTCACTAAGAAATGTGATGTTAGATCAGTGTTCCTATACATAAGAACTAGGGAGTTAATTTGGATTTATGCTAGGAATTTCTACAACGAAAGCATCTTATCTTCTAGGAGAGTTGATGGAAAGGTGCTTAGGCATAGAGCACATTCCCAAACGCAAGGATAAGGAAAACGAAACAGTAGAAGGCTTAAAAATTAGAACGCCGAAAAACAAAATTATTAAAGGGAGAATTACCTCCTTTTTGTTGTCGGAGAAAAGGCAAAGGAATCTGCCGTTGCACTTGAGCTTGTGCTGCAAAAAAGTCCAGTTTTGGTTAGTCGATTGGGAATTCGAACGGCGTGGCGGCAGTTTCCTCCTACTTAAGCTTGGCGGGCCTCCAAGGTTTAGAATCTCTGCCACTGCCATGCTCTTCTCTTCCTTCCGCTTCCTGGCCTAAGCTTAACCCTTCTCTCCTCTCCTCTCCTTGATGGATTCACTGCTGGACCATTGTATCAACGGATGAGATTTTAAACATGTGACAATTTAATATAATGAAAAATAAGATTTTAAATCAATTTACAGATTTATCCTTTTTATTCTTTTTTAAAAAAAAAAATAGTTTTGATATCTTTCATTTCCTTGCTGATGTGGTGGTGTCCCGTTCATCATTTCCCAGCTTGACTCCTCCACCATCATTTGGACGGCCAATCATGAAATTTGCCAAGCTCGCCGGTTTAGTTAGTGGCAATTTTATATACTCGTATTTTCTTGCAAGAACACCTTCCTTCAGATCCTTTTGTATTTTCGGGGATTCACCCACGCCATCACATTTTCCAAAACCATTATCAATGAAACCAAATCCATATTTCAAAAAAAATTCTCAGATTCCACAATCTCAGTTCACCTCAGCAAAATGAACCCATTGGCCTCACCGCACCGGAGTTCGTTATTAACCTCCACCACGCATGTCATCAAGAACCAATCCCACAACCGCCACGACCCTCCGTCGCCGTTCCAAGCGGCGGCGACTCGTAGGCCCGATTTCGTGTCCCTGCCGCCAATCTCCTCCTCCACCTCCGTGCCCCCACATGGCCCTCGCATTGTCCGCTGACCTGGCAGAAACATCGAAAAACACCGTCGCATCTCTCCACTAGGCTCACCAGGAAACACTTCAGAATCGAGTCAAGCCAGGAGCAAAAAGAGAAGATAGAACACTGACTTTTTAGGGATGAGAAAAGAGAATATAAAACTGACTTTTGGGAGATGAGGGTAAACATGACTTCTTACATTAAAAAAATTAAAAAACTCATGGTCATCCGTGAATTTCTATATATTTTTTTAAAATTATCTTTAAAATTGTTTGAACTCCTAATTTTTTATTTAATTCTTTCCTATTTAATTAATTAATATGTGTTACTCAATTTTTTCATTCCTTAGAAAATAAAATTATTGTAAATTAATTTTAAGATATTTTTGTAAAAAAAATTATTCAATACAAAGACAATTTAAAAATAATCTTATATAAAGAACAAATAATTTTTAAAAAAATCTTATATTTAAAGAGAAAAATAATACTATTTTTTAAGAAACCTTTTAAGAATTTAATTAATTTACATAATAACATTAAATTTTTTAAAAACTTGAATTATTAAATCATATCTATCTTTCATAAATAACAATCTTATTTAAGTCATGTAAAATCACTATCATCAAACATTTGCTCAGTATATCCTTAGTTTCATCTTAAAAAATTCACGTAGAATCTAATACCTAATGTTATACCCACTTCTTTTTATATCTTATTAATTTTTAATACACATCTAAATCAAAGGTAAAAATGTTTGATGTACGCTTTAAATAGATTTATTTTCCTATCTTTTATCATTTTAGTGGATTAGACCTTATTATTTTGTAAATCATGACATTTCACTTTTACAATTTTTTTAAGGCCATTTCACTTTTACAATTTCATCGCTTCTATTTAAAATTTCTTTTATGATTAATTATATTATTGATTTTCTAAATTTTAATTTTGTAAATTGGATTCCTTAGTTTTTTGATAATTTTGTTGACATAATGTCTTACATGATAATTCAACACATTATCTAATCTGGTAATAACATGCTAGCATGGCAATAATGTGGCGACTTATTTAGCATTCCCAAAACTGGAGAAGAAATTGCCATACTATTGGTGGTGGAGATTGAACTCCCACTCCAACACACCACAAAAACAAAATTACTATTAGACAAAAGTATTTGTTTAATTAGTATATACATTAAAAAATTATATATTATGTATAATTTTAACAGGAGACTAAGCTCGCCAGTGTCTTTGTTTATGTGTTTTTAGGCAAAAGTAATTTATCTTAATATTTGTTTATATAATTTTTTAGCTTATTACAGGGATTAAGCTCGCTAATCTATATGTAAATTTAATCCTATTAACTTATTTAGAAATATATTTCTTAATCTATTTAAAAAGACTTTTTCATAAAAAAATATTTAAAATACGTATTACAAAACAATTTTTGAAAATATGCTTTAAGATCAAGTCAAAACATTTTTTGTGGTCCTAAGTCAAAATTTTAAAAAAATTGTGTCTATTAAGTTAAAAGAAATACTTATGTTCAAATAAACAAGACCACGAAAAAATCAATAACTTTTTTTAATTAAATGAAGATAAATTTTAAATTAATACTTAAATAGGAATAAGTTGTAGGGTAGTTCACGACTTCTTCTAATAATGAAGTAGTAAAAAATTGGGTGACTTTAATTTTTTTTTATTGAAATTGTAAAAAGTGAATATTTTTGTTTTTTTTTTTACTTTAAGTTATAAAATAATTAACAACTTCAAGTTGTTTATTATTTTAATTAATTATTTAAATTTGTAAAAAGTTATACGACTTCAAAATCATTTAAAAAAAATATTTTTAAATTAATTTTTATACTTTAAATTAGTTTTAATTTATAGTTTCATTTAATATTTTATTTTGTTGTATCCTCAAGACTTCAAAGTCGCTAGTCTCAGCTTCTTGTGTAGTATTTTTTATTTAAATTAATTCGTATATTTATATTATTTTTCTAATTTATAAAATAAATAATAATCATTAGCAGTAATAAAAAATATGGAAAATATTAAATACAACAATATAAAAAATATATTACATAAAATAGTATACAAAAATATAAAAATACTAAATAAAGCTATAATTAAAACTAATTTAAAGTCTAAAAAAAATTATAGATAATTTTGAAGTCATATAATCTTTTATGAGTTCAAATAAATAATTAAAAAAAATAAATGATTTTGAAGTCATTAATTATTTTACGATTTCAGTTTTTTTCGACTTTATTAGTATAAATCTTGACCACCCTACAATTTATTTCTATTTGTGCATTTTATTCAAAATTCGTCTTCATTTGATAAACTAAAAAAAAAATGACCCCCTTTTAATACTTTCGCCTAAACAAGACAGACACAATCTATAAAAATTAAGTTTATAAAATCTAACTTAACTCAATATACTTCCTTTCCTAATTATTTATACGACTTAAATATTAAAAATACATAAAAATTATAGATATTTTTTTAAGTTTTAATTTAAACTTAACTTGATAAAATTTATTATTATTTTTTAGAGAAAAATAATTATATACTGAAATTTTACACCATTATCCAATCATAATTCTCTGTATAAAATAAATTTATTAACTTTTATGATAATTAACGATAATATAAAAAAAATTATAATGTGAGTATACATGACCATTAAACTTTATTTTTTTTATTGATATGTTTCGCATGAACAGGTTTGATTTTCGAATTTATTTGGTGTCTCGCCTTAATTGACAGTGTATTTATGTAAAATAAAGCATCTCTACTTGAAGACAAAAATATAGAAATATCAGCACAGGTACCTTTCCTAACTCTTACTATTTGTATACAGTTAAGTATATTGAGATCTATATGAGATTTTGTGATGCCTATTTTTAGTTTTTACGTAGATTTGCATGTAGTTAAGATTTAAGAAGTTTATAGCTTCGTTCTTTTAATATATTTACTTTATTTTCTCTTTCGTGTGGGTAATTTAACTAACTTATTCATTCATATTAGCACATGCTCGTAGCAAATTCACAGTTAATGCAACATTTAGTATAGATTCATCACAATTTACAAAAGCTAGCTAATTAATACTCTAAAAGTTAGAGTTAAAGAATTAAAAGTAAAAAAAATTTAAAAATAATATTTGATTGCCATAATTATTTATGCATGAACAAACGAAACTAATGACATCACTTATCAACATCCTAAATTCATGAATGTGACTATATGCATGTTTGTATTTTTGTTATATTTAATTGGCAATGAATTTTGAAGTATCATTTTTTGAAAATTAAGAATTTGTTACTTTTGTCAAAATGGTCATTTAAGAGATATTTGTGGTACGCATTGCATTCAGTTGACCATTATATAAAAAAACAAGGATTTTTAGCTTTACTTTTAACTTCCGTTCGATGGATACAAAATGTAAAAACAAATCCACACTAAATACCTGTTTGTTTTAGTGTTCAAATATTTGAAAATGTAAATATAAAATGCAATAGTGTATTAGGTGTGGTGTTCATAGTGTGTATAAGTCACCATTTTTGCGTCAAATGATTAAAAGTACGTAAAAATAACTGAGTTATATTAAGATGAACGTATACACAGGAACATCAATCCAAACACGCAGTAAATCGAGTAAAACAAACACAATATAACCTAAGAAGGTATTTTTACCCATGAACACCGAGTTGGGTAACGTCTAATTTGCGCCGATCTAATATATCTTTGCGTGAAAAAGACCTGTCAAAGTCAAACAGTGTAGTAAATTCATGCATTGAGACACGTATCCGAATTGTTAATGATTTCCCGTATGTTAAAAATGAAGCAAAGAGAAGGAGGTTAGATTTCTATATATCGCTATCTTAAAACATGGTTAAACTGGGCCATGTACCATGTTTGTTGCCTAGGACTAGGAATGAAATTCTCCATTCCTCTAAGTTGACTGTGTTAGCTGAGTAGTAGCTGAAGCCCCACCAATCACAAAATCTTAATTAGTTGACCAAACTCCCCTATTCCCTAACCACTGAAACTGATGATGGATTTTCCGTACATACTAGTATTTTCAAAACTTTTCTGTACCCCACACTCACTCTTATGTTTAAGAAGATAAATGGCATTTTTGTAATTCCACATCGCTTCCGTTTTACCTCATTCCTCGTTGCCAAAGTCTAAAGAGATGGAGACGGTTTCCACTTTACCCATTTGTCTTGGCACATTTCATTCATCTTTAACGTCAAAAAGGAGCAAGACCCTTCCTTCCCACTGCAACTTTTACCCCTTTTTACGTTTCTACCCCTCAACAACTACTCCCTCTTATCCACCCCCACGAAATTACACTTTTACACATTAATAACCTCTTGACACAACACATTTGTCATTTCCGACATTTCGAAATCGGAACAAAGGGCATTTTTGTGATTTCGGTGTTATAAAGAGAGAGAAACACCCAAACAGGGAGAGACAGAAGAAGAAGAGAGAAGGTATAAGCAGCCGTTTTTTCTGTTGGTATATGAAGTCGGTGAAGAGAGAAGAAGAAGAATGGTGACGGACCAGGATATAGCGAAAGGGGTGGAGTCTCTACTGCGTCACTCTGACCCAAACTCCATAACTACGGTAAACGGTGTCGTTCAGCAGCTGGAGGCCAAACTAGGGTTAGACCTCTCTCACAAGGCCAGTTTCATCAGAGACCAGATCGACCATCTTCTCCGATCACAGCCACAGGCATTTGTTCCTCACCCTCCTCCACTTCACAAAGACTATTTTGCCCCTCGCCTCCAACCGCACTTTCCGACCACCCACTTTCCTTCCCATTTTGCCTTCCATGACGAGATCAACTTTCAGCAGCAGCCCCACGCTCCTCCACCGTGCAAAGTTGAGACCTTTCCTCCTCAAAATGCTCACACTGTTGCCCCTCCTCAAGTGCCCAAAGAAAGGTGCGATTTTTCGTATGCCCTTTTATTTTGCTCTTCAAGTTCTTAACTGGGTGGGTGAGTCTTCGTGGGGTTTGTCGTTGTCCCGTTAATTAATTAAGATCTTAGCTCCGATGTTTTTTGTTTGTTTCGATTTAGTTTAGGGTTAGAGTTGTCCTCTTTCGCTTTCGTCCAAAGTACCGTACAATCTTGGGTTGATCTTCTATTGTGTGTAGTTCGAGTACGGTTCCATTTCTGGAAACTCTCAAAGCTTGGGTGGTTGTTGTTATTATCATCATTATTGTTATTGGAAACCGTAGTTTTTTTCCTTTCTATTTTGTCGTTGAAATTTCATAGCTTTTTTTTTTATTATTATTTGTAAAAATAGTTGTAATTTTGTTCATGTCATGTCATTTTCCGTTTGATGATTTCATTAAACTATAATAATAATAATAATAATTTTATTTATTGGAAGAGAATACCCCCGGTCCCCAAATATCTCTTTCTTTAAAACTATTGTCCTCTTGTAGTCTTGTTGTTTGCTAGCCTTCCCCTGCCCCTATTTGTGTATTTATTTCCATTCCATTGACCAGGACGTGCGACAATATTGTTTGCTTAATGTTATTCGTCGTTTTTCAAAATTTAAAACGCATCGTTTTAATATACTGTCCAAAAACAGCTTATATTTATATAATTTTCATATGTACATGAACATAATTAGCATTTTGCTAGCCCATGTTATATTGTGACTTTCTTCACTCTTTAAGCCTTCGCCTTGAGATGTAATGCACACGATAGGTCCTAGGCTTCTAGCATATTGCTACAGTTTTGCATATTAAGTTAATTTGAAGGCAGAGGTTCAATATCTGTGCCAGATGTCATCTTCTAATTAGCTTTAAATATGCATGATTTTTTCTCCAATCTGTCTCTATTCTGATTCTAATAAGAGTGACGTTATGGAATTAACGTATGAGATGGTGTGTTGGTATTCTTTATAAATGATTTACCAGTGTTCAAACTGGAGCCAAAAGAAGAGGTGGTGCTGGTGGTCTAAACAAAGTTTGTGGTGTTTCTCCTGAACTTCAGGCAGTTGTTGGTGAGCCGGCAATGCCAAGAACTGAGGTAGTTTTATTTTCCCTAACTAACTTAGATCCTCTCTTAATTTCATTGTAAAAGCATGAATTTTCATTTTTCTGAAATGAACCACTGATTAAGAAACAAATTCTTTTGGAACACTTTTATATGCTCAATTCAGATTGTGAGGCAGCTGTGGGCATACATAAAGAAAAACAACCTCCAAGATCCTGGTAACAAAAGAAAGATAATTTGTGATGATGCACTGCGTTTGGTATTTGAGACAGACTGCACCGACATGTTCAAGATGAATCAGTTGCTAGCTAAACACATTATCCCACTTGGACCTACAAGTAAGTAGTAAATATGCAATGTTCTATTTGGATAAACTTCTCAATAAGTATTTATAGAAAAAGAAAATAAGAAGATAAAATAAATTAAGATTCTCCCATAAATTAAAAATAACTTATGTACTTCAACTTTGATAAAAGTTTTCTCATTTAAATTGTCTAAGTTTATTTTAACACACGAGAAAAAATTAATTCATTTTACCTTCTTATCGAGAAGTTTATCCAAAGCCCACATAAAATGAGGATGCTGTGTTACCATTTTTTCTACCTGGGATTTCGTTGGTTCTTTAATCTTGATATTTTTCAATTTTGTCACTCCAGAGGAGTCACAGGCTAAAAGACTGAAGGTGGATGCTGAAATTAAAATTGAAAGTGCTGAACCTGCTTCATCTACTGTGGTAATATCTGAAGCACTTGCCAAATTTTTGGGCACTGAGGGAAGAGAGATGCAACAAGCTGAAGCCATAAGACTTGTTTGGGAGTACATCAAGCTTCACCATTTGGAGGTGTGTAGACATATGTCCGCTATGTCTTGTGCGCCCACATACTCAAACAAGCTCCAACCTTCAGTTCACAGTTCCAACACTTAACTAAGTATTAAGAAGATGATGGTTTTTTCTCGTGGAGTTTAAACAGTTGTGCAAACAATTAAACATTCTTGAAATCAAATCATGATTGAAAGCCAAAAACAAAAACAAATTAAAGAAAAATCTTATATTCTATGATATTTGTTTCAAAATTACCTTCATAGCTGTTATCTTTTTCTTTTGAGTAATGGACAAAGATTAGGGAATATTTGTCCTTCTCATTGAGGAAGTTCTTTTCATTGAGATTTTCATGGCATCCATAAATTGTTTAATCTACAATTGCTGCATGTTATTTGTAGGATCCTTTAAATGCAATGGTGATATTATGTGATGCAAAGCTTCAAGAGCTACTTGGATGTGAAAGCATTTCTGCTTTAGGAATACCAGAGATGTTAGCACGCCATCATCTTTTTAAACAGTCTGACACCTGTTAGTGCTGATCAATTATTGCCATATAAGGTTAACTTTTTCTTTCATCTTATGTATATCTATTGACTATTATTGTCCTCATGAGATTTTTTTACTTTTTTTTTTTTTTCTAAAGCATTTTGTCAATAATATTGTCATGGTGGAAATGAATCCTCCCCTTTCAATTATATGTTTTTTCTTTATACGATACTGAATATCTTGAAACTTGCATGTTTCTTCTACTATTCAAGAGTCCAACCATTTCTATATTAGCTTGACCACTAAATCCTCTTTATGTCCCGACTTATATTTTATGTTTGAAACTGTGTTCCCCACTTTAGCAATATAGCTGTGTATGTTTGCCTGATTCATTTTCCTTTCCTGAGTTCCGTGTTCTCTGTTACCACTCCGTAGTTAATATTCACGAGTTATTTTCTTTCATTGTACTTTTTAACGAGTCTCCTGTTATGGCCTGCACATGAAATTTGACTGATAAATAGTTCTTCAATTTTTCTTTTATTATGATGCAGGGCATGGTCAGCACGGAACGCTGGTTATATGTTTCTGCTAGATCGTATAGGAACTTTTTACTTATTCATGTAACTTCATTTATCTCTTTGTTCACTGACATGTGTAAACTGTATGTTGTCTGACGGTTATTAGGTTCGTTGTTTAGAATGACAATTTATACCATGAGCTAGGCAAGAAGTATATAGTATTTAAGATATGCCCTTTAGGTTACTCGTGCATTTTCTTTTTATCAGTTCTCAATGTCTAACCTCAACTGACTGAAGGAATCTGAAATCGAATTACTGATACTTTTGTACATTGAGATACACCAGCTACTCTGAAATGCTCACCTTGTTTTACCAAATTTTGTGAAAAATCTCTTTGGCTTTACATACATGAGTCGTTTGCAGAATTGAAGCTAATCTGAAGTTTGTAACGTATGAACTTATATTTTAAGTCTTCCCTCTATATTTATTATTTTCATAATTGGAATTCCATTGAGCTAGTTTATACTACAGGGAGAAGTAAATTATTAGCATAATTAGAGTTTATCATGTGATGTTTTTGAAACAGCTGTGGTCCGTGGAAACACAACGGATCATTTCGATTTAAAGATTCAAAATTACGACTATCATTGGGGTTTGTTGTGGATTTCCATATTTTAAAGATCAAATCTTTACCCCAAAATTACAAGTATAGAAGTAATTCTTGATTCCATTATTAGTTCCTCCATTCTTCCTCCCGAAAGAGTTGTATTACACTCGCGTATCATTTTTATTCACGTGTGTTTGGAACTAGTGCTAATTTTAGTTGAAAATTTCCATCTAATAAGGTGAAATATTGCTTGGATTCTAGCAAGTTATTGACACAAGTAGTTTGACACTTAAATTTTTAACTTATGTCTAAGATTTGATGTTTGGTTTAGAAATGGAATCACAGCTAAACATTTTATTTTAAAATGCTCTGACTTGATAGGAGAGGGTTGGTTGGGCATAAAAAAAATCCAAATATTTTTCTATTGCACCAAAAAATTTACTTGGGACTCTTTTGTTTGACAAATTATTAAGTGGTTTAGAGCACAATGTATTTTACTAATCTATCTATATATTATAATGTAATAAATTTTTCTTGTAAATTATAAAAATTAAATAGTATTACATAAAAATTGATCAAAACCTGAATTCGGAATAATTATGGATTACTTAAATATTTTTATTTTTTTCAGGGTAAACTATGAGATAAAGCGAAAGCTTATATGTAAGCCATTGTGATAGCTTTGGTCACGAATAGCATTACTGGCCTCTATTAGGAAAGACCAGCCTTTGGAAGATTCAATTATTTGTTATACGTGGACGGTTCCTATGAAAATGCAGGCTTGGCATTCCAATCCTTTACATTCTTACCCAAAAGATTCACAAATCTCAAATTACAAGTTCCCGCAACAATCAGACAATAAAATATTGGCGCAAAGGTTAGAATACATGGATGGCATATTTCTAAACCAAATTATATTTCCCCATTCCAACTAAGATCTAAGACTCTTTTTGGTTGTTTGTTTCTCGTATGGGGTGGCAGCTGGCAACGTAATGAAAACCTGCTAAATGGAAAAGAACATAATGATAGTACATGTTCGGAGTGGAACCTCTCTGCTCTTCTGCAATGTCAAGATAAGATTTAGAGACATAGATTGAAACCACAAGTCCCACTTTGATCTCAACTTTCGCCAAGAGACGTTGGTTGTTTGCTAATTTTGGACACAAACGAACTAGCAAAAGGGAAAAAAAAAAAACATTGCCCAAATAAAAAGGAAAGTTCCAAAAAAGAAAGATCATTATTTGCGAGCAGGTCGCCTTCCAAAACTAAGCATGTCTGTCAAAAGCACCTTTGACAGTTAGCCCCGCTCTTTGTGCTGCGTAAGAATAACAATTTCTTCTTTAATAAATCCCTCTGATTCTTACAAATTTGTAATGGAATAGCATAGTCAATCTTATTCTTACAAATATTCTGGTTAAAAATATTTTTATGCGACTAAGCTTGCATTTGTAATTTCGTATAATCAAATTAATCTTCGTAAAATATAGTGTCGGTTATATTGGTATTTGAAAGATAAAAATTACCATATAACTAATTAAAATATGTATTTCATCAATTGAATTGGTTCTGAATTAGAACTAATTTGACTAACAAAATGCACATTTTAAAGACCTATGTAGTAGTTTTTAATTTTCAAGGACTAATTATTTAATTTATATCTTGGGGAAATAAAATTAATGTTTTACTCAATTTTAAAATATTTATAGGTTATCTTTTAGTTTTTGCCTAAAATATATCATATTAATACTATGATGAATGCGTACAAAAAAAATGAGGATGAGTAAACTATCTAAGATTCTAAATTTCTAATAGTGATAAGTAATGTAAACAAATATAAGTTACATGTTATATGGCAATGCCAAAATTTTAGCTTAAGACCCACCACCACTTTAATATGATGGTGAGAAGAAGAATCAGCATATCATGTATTAAAAAAAATTACATCCCTAAAGTAGATTTTATTTATTTAACTTAAATTAAATAGTAGAAACTAAAAATAGTGATTTCAGATTTTGAAAAAAATTAAAAATAAAGAAAAATATTTTACGAGGATTAAAAGCTGAAAATCACTCACTTCAAAAAAATAAAAAAAATAAAAATTTAAAGAAACAAGAAGTAAATAATTTTTATTTTATAAAAATAAAAATAAAAATAAAAACTCACTCATTTTATAAAAACTAAAAATATATTTAAGTGTATGTACCTTATCAATCCTATTTTTAAACATCACACTAAAAGAATATAATTTAATTAAGAGGAAAAGATTCCCTAGTTCAAAGCACACCAATAGATACTTTTAATACTATTTTCTAATCTAAATCGACGCATCCTCCTCTAGTTTTTGAACTCTCTCAACTTTTAAAATAACATCTCTCAAGACAACTCACAAAGCAATCGATTCTTATTGGAAAGCATCTCCAATAAAAAATTGTAAGCTAGAGCAACCGCACCTTGTTTTTTAGAGTGTCATTTTATTTTAAAACATATATTGTTTAAGTTATTTCATCAATATAAAATTATTGAGTAAGTTGTCGAACTCATTTTTTTTATTTACAGAATTTTAGCGTTAAAATAATATAAAACTGCGTGACGTTATGTAATAAAAGAAAATATTTTAACAATTTCTTGAAAAAATAAAGTCTAACAAAGCAGACAAAATTGTGACACGCAATTAGGTTGTGTCCAAAATTGGAGTTAATATTCATGTTAGTTAGATTGGGGATTGTGTTTAATTAATTTATTTATATTATGGTATTTTTTAAAAGTGCTATGAAATTAAAATGATTTAAGAGTAGCTTTCATGGGAGAGAAATAATGAGGGGTGATGTGAGGTGGCACATCGTAGGGGTGTAAGTGGCCCCCGTCACGAGCGTAAGACGTGGAAAGCATCGACCGGGTGGGTTTGAAAGGGGCGGTGCTCAAATCAAATGGTGTGGGGCCATCACGGGGTGTGGGCTTCGTTTGGACGGTAGTGATCGCCACTTGCCATGATCCTTACTTCCTACGGTCCCACATCAGCACCGCCCCTGCCTCCTTTGTTGCCTTTTCATTTGCTGACTCTAAATTTTTAATCATATTATATGAAACATTGTATATAATAATTTTTTTACCAACCTTAAAGTTCATTCGTGTAAAATTCAATTTAATGTATTTAAATAATATTTTTTAATTTGACTTTTGTGATAATAAATAATAATTGAAAGAAAAATTATTAAAAAAATTAAACAAGTTTGACAAATTTTCTGTCAAATATTAATTATATTTAAAATTAATATATATTTTGTATTTATAATATGATTAAAAAATGAGTAATTTAATTATTATATATATGACTCAAAATTATATATTTTTAAATTAAAATGATTTTTTTATCTCATTTTAATGTTAACTTAAATTCTTAACTTATTTAAAGAGATTTTTTTTAATAATTAATAGTTTCACTTTAGCAATCAACATTTTTTTATATAATGGTCAATCTCGTGAAATTGAGGCTCGAACTAGAATCTTATAATTTTCAAAAATAGCATCAAATATTTCTAATTTTTTAAAGGATCTAAAATTGTGAATAGAACGACAAAAATTATATTTAAGTCAAAATAATAATTAATTTATGTTAATTAAAAAAATAGTTAATATTATTAAGGTTTAAATGATGTTTTGGTTCCTATAAAATAGATTATTTTTTTATGAGTCAACTTCAAAGATATATTTTTTTGTTTTAATATCATTTGGTCTTGATTAATGATGTTTAGTTAATGATTATTTATAATTATTACTTTGAGATCAAAAAAGAGTTTGACTCAATGTTTTATTTCTGTCCTAATTGATCTTGATTTGACATTAAAAGTATATTAATTTTTTCTCAATAACAAAATACTTTTATATGTAAATATTATAGTTATAGTCTCAATTAAAATATTAATTTTTAATGTTCATATGATTTGAATATATCACACTAATTTATTACATATGAATGGTGAGATTTCATTAATATAGAGTCCATTGTCTCACCATGCTGGTCACCAAGAAATGTGTGATAGGATATTCACATATAATTTTCTTTTGTAAACTATATTTTTAAATCTTTCATTAACTAGTCTAATATCATGAATTATTTTTAAAAAAATAAAGATTTATGTTTATATATACACCTTAAAAGAGTAACTAAAATTGCACATAAATTCATAACTATTGAATATTATACATAATTTATCTTAATAATTAAATATACAAAATAATATAATTTATATTTATTAACAATATATACTTATTAGTAATTTAACAACTATTACTATATATACACTAATTTATAATTATTAATAGTGCAAATATATTATTTTTTTAATTTATTATTGTTTAAATTATACAATTGTATTTATTATTATAAATTATTTATTATTATAAGTATCTTTAAATTATTAATAAGTACATATATTATGAATAAGTATAGCGTAAAAGGTGGATCAAATTCTTCTGCAAAATTATAAAATAATAATAATAATAATAATAATAATTAGTTGTTATTAATTTATATGTTAGCATAAATTATAAACTAATATATCAATGTAAATAATAATGTTGTATTATATCTATATATATTTTTCTATATTTTTTTTAAAATAAGTGAAGATGTGAACTAATATTTTTGAAAAATAAATTAAAGGAAATAAAATCATTTACAACTGGATATGCTGATCTCTTTGTTATTATTAATATTTTGGTACATAGTGGTATGAGGTGTCTTCTTGAAAAAGATTCTTCGAAGTGGCCACTCCTCACTCACACATGAACTGATACATTCTCTGGGAAGGTATTACTGTTGAAGACTGCACTATATAAACTTCTCTTACTTTGATCAACTCACAAGCACTCTCTTAGCTTTCCTTTCCAGTTCATACTTGTTTCTTCAATTTCATTTCTTTTATTATTTTCACTCTTTGCATTCCAAATGGCCACCGTTGAGGTAATTCAAAGCTACACTAGTCTCTAGCTAGTTTAGTACACTGCGTTATTAGTCCATCTCTATAGTTTTGTTTATCCTCTATCCAATCAACCATTTGTGAAGAATGTTCACAGTTTTTTCTGCGTTTCTTTATTTTATTTGCTGCGATTCATTCTCGTTCATCAAATCAAAACGTGTTTGATGTTTTTTTATGTGCGATCTACATAGCATTGGGATGGTAATACACAAGTTTCAAGCACGGCACATTTACTCCAAATCATCAACATAAAAATCAACTCTTTTATTTTTCTTGTTTTGGTTTCTCTTTTCTCTTTTCCGGGTTTCTATCTTGCTCATATATTATAAACTGATATATATATATATATATATATATATATATATATATATATATATACCCGATAGCCAGGGTAATTATAACCAGGACATAGAAATTCACGCAACAGTTTCCAGTGGGTTGATTTTACATTTGGAGTGGATTGTGATCAATAACTTGGCGTTTTCATTTTAATTATAACCATAAGTAAAGATCATTCATCAGGCATCAAATAAATGGCAAGTCTATTACTTTTATCAAGCTTGTTGTGCCTTCAAACTAACGCCTTCTCCAATTCTTGTTTTGGATTCAAAGAAGAAACGCTAACTAACAGTAACAGCCACGCTGAATCACTTGTTCAGTTATAAAAAAAGGAAAATTAATGAATAATGTTACATCGTATTGTTAGCACTACATTCTAGAACATATTAAAATTAAGACTATTCATTCATTTTTTTTTTTTGTCTCGTAACATATTAGTTTTGGTGATGCTCCCATCCCATCAATCTCTTAATTAGTTTATTATTCACAAGAATATGCGATCTTAAGCTCGGATTTAGAAGTTTCGAATGCTTAGTTAAATGAAAATGGATCTTGCAGATTGCACAGCAAACACCAACAACTGTGACAGAGAATGAAGCAACCGAGGTAACCAAGATTGAGGAAACTACACCAGAACAACCAGCTACCGAGGTTACTACCACCGAAGAACAAAAGGAAGAAACCACCAAAGAAGCAAAAGAGGAAGCAGAAGCCCCAGTTGAGACTAATGAGGCAACAGAAGTGACAGAGGAAGTAAAGCCTGAGGTAGAAGAGAACCCAGCACCTGAGAAAACAGAAGAAGAAGTGAAAGAGGAGACTAAAGAAGCCGAATCAGCACCAGTGGAGGAACAGAAGCAAGAGGAGAACAAACCAGCTGAAACCGTAGAGGAATCCAAAACAGAACAAGTTTCTGTTGAGAAGACTGAAGCTTAAGCCCATGGATACGATATTATTGATGTCTATTGAAGTATATGAAGTTTCTTGCATTTTTATTTTATTTATTATTATTATTATTGTAATGGTAAGTCTTTGGCTCCATGTCAGCATGCATGCATGCCAAACGGAGGATACGAGAATTCTATGGGTTATGTTATGTATGTATTGAGGATGATGGTTCCAGGAGGGTTCAAATTACTAAGGTCATTTGCCTGTTCCTCTTGGGTTGAATAAATTATATTTACTTTCATGGTTTTCTATTCTTATGTTAAAAACTCTATAATTTTTTTAGCCTAGCTTTCAGTTCCACACGTAAAGTTTATGATGTCGTTAAGTAATTTCATCACAATTTATATATCTTATGCTATATGGCTAAATAGACGTGAACTAGCAGACTACTAGGTATTAAGAAAAATTGTAAGAATTAGTACTTTCCAGATGCTTGAGGTTTATGTGATTATAAAACATTCCAGGGAGCTGAAGGAAAAGTTTGGGGGCGAGGCCGAAAAATAAAAGATTAATAAATATGGTGTGAACTGTATCTGGTTAGGTGACACTAGGGTCACATTCTTTTATTCTTCAAATGGAAAACAAATGAGTACTGGAATAAGGTATAACAGAAGAGACTGGTCTTTAATAAAATATTCAATTGTACTTAATTTAATATTAAGTGTTCAATTGTACTTAAAAAAAGATTATGTTCTATGAAAGATACCTGTGAAAAAATAGAGAAAAAGTAGGAAACAATTCTAAGATGATTTTTTACCATTCGGATTTATCAAGGAAAGAAGAGTTCGCTCATATGATGATCTCAAAACAATTTCTGGATGCAGGTTATGATAAGAGACAACATAATTATACAGTAACTCAAAGCCCAAAATTCTCCCTAGTTATGTATAATCAATGACAGGTTTTTTTTACATGTAGAATCGATGATATAAATATCGAAAAATTTATAACCTCATACACTTTACTCAACCAATTGAACTAAATTTCCTTAATATCAATGATAAGTTGATAACCAAAACTTATGACAAACTAGTCATTATCTATTATTTTTATAGCTAAACAATTACAAATCATAACAAAATAATAACCACAAAAACAAATAGTCGTTAGACCCGAATATAGTTATAGATGAAGACAGTGGGCTTAAATTTTGTTTCTACTGGGGGGGGGGGGGGGGGAGCAAGTAAGCAGCAAGCAGCCAGCCATAATTTTCTTACTGAGCAAGCCGTAATTGGCTTAGATAGAGACCAGAATTATCCCAAATCCAAACTATAATCCCATGTCCATGACATGACAAAATAAGCTATTTACTAGCACATCAAAGCTAGATCACAAAAGAGATCAATTTTTCTTTAAACCCTGTTTTATTTATAATTTGTCCCTATAAACATTTGACAAAGACCGACGCCACTGCAACCACCCTTGACTACTTTGGAAAACAGACAACTAGTGAATTTTGTCACGTTATCCAATTAGAGGACAGATAGAATAAAAAAGCAAAAAAAACTACGTGCTCCATTACCTGGAGGCTCTACACTATGCGTAGGTAAGAAGGAGGGATATTGTACGTAGCCTTACCCCTTGTATATGCAAAGAGACTGTTTCCGGATTCGAACCCATGACCAACAAGTCACTAAGATACAACTTTACCGCTGTGTCAGGGCTCGCCTTCAAAGAACAGATGGAATACTCCTATAATATGTACAACGATAATTTTATGTGCAGTCAAAACCACTTCTATTCAGATTGCAGGTGTGTTCATTCACCAAGTACCAAAACTGCAGCCAATATGTTCTTGAGTGATGACTTCAAGACGATCTTTCATGACAGCCATAGATGAATAAGCTGGGAAACACAGCCGGAAAAAGCATGTGTGAGATGAAGGCAGGCGATCACCAGGTTCAAGGGATCTGTATATGTAGAGGCGGGAAGCCAAACCACGGAAACCTTCAACTGGTAAATATTTTACAGATGTCCAAAAGAATAAAAGAACCTTCCTTTGATCTGCTGTCATTCTTCCAACAATCTGTCAAGTGTTTTTCAACAGAAACAACATAAAAAAAGAACAAAGTGAGTAGCATCTCTTAACAAAACTTAAAATACTGATTATTTGAAAAGCATTCAAGAACTAATTAAAATCCACCCAGCTTTAGTTTAAAAAAGATCATTGATAAATTAAAAAGAGACAGGGAAGTTAATATTAACTTATTCAGACTTCTCAACAAAAGACGAAATTATATGCTAGCACTTGGCAATCCACAACATAAATATATTTTGGTATGATATTACTAGTCAGCATAAAAAACATATATTCAAAATGTATAAAAGCTAGATGCTATCAGAATAAGGGCCAAAACTGACAATCATCACCAAAACAATTTTGTTAGTTCGGTTACAAAAAAGGAAAATATGGCTGCAGTACTGACCAGTCTCCTTGCAAACAAGGCATCACAATTATGATTCAGGCTTCAGCAACAAAAATTTAGACAGATAATGTACAACAGAAGAGAGAGGTGTTGATAAATAATATGGAGCACATCAAAGGTTGAGCCTATCAGGGCTAAAGGAAAGAAATAATTTACACTAACACAGTTGGGGACTCTGGCATACTAGCACGATTGCTGACCAGGTTGGGAAAGAAGTGGATTCCAACAGCAGTGAAAATAGAAAACAATTCCCTTGGGCAGATGGGAAACTTTATAAGTAGCCACCACAGTGATGTTTTTTATGAAGCAATAAGGCAATAAAACCCATTCTGTTTAGTTGATAAAATGGAAACAGAGACTGCCATAGAGAACATCAACATCATGTAGCAGGCACTTGGTGCCCACTAAAAGAGGGGGGAAAAAGAAGATAAAACATAGAGAGACAGACTTTTTGATTCAAAAATAGCAGTATGCACATACCTCCCAAAACCAAGATATCTGAATATCTGTCTCTTTATAGCCATTATAATCAGTGTGCGCTTTCCAATCTTCAACAGAAATGGTATCTTCACTCCCATGCAGCATCCAATCAAGATCTTCGAGGTCTAAACTTTGGAAGAAGTACTGCTGGAGCTTTGAGTTTGAAAGAATATCTGCAAAACCTTTGACAAAATGTGATACCTGCTCAGATATGGATGTTACAAAGCGATCCTGTATAAGAAGATCAACATACTTGTCCCTGTTCTTACTATTAACAACAAGGTTTTTTCCACCAGGGCAGAGCTCAACCACTTTCCTCTGTCCCAATTCCTCCACCTCTCTAACAAACGTCAGTCCTAATGCATCTGAATCAATGAAATCAGCATCCATATCCAATATTTGCTTGCAGCTAGTATACAGATAAGGATCTGCATCCCTTATATCTTCTATAGCAATATAGTTTCCCGCCAATTGCAAGAAAAATACACGGTCAAAAACAATACCCACTTGCACCCTATGCATCAAAGCTAATGCAATAACTCGACCAGCAAAGCTGAAGTACTCAAGGTGCAGAGGATGTACCTTAGATGCTACAAATGAGTACACAAAGTATAAGCTAAACTCAATTATCCAGACATGCTATAATAATGATTGCAACTAATACAAGATATACAGCAACATAGAAAAATATTTAACACCAACCATGCAACAAGCTGGGAACAAAGGTTTAGAACTAAAGCATTCAAGGTTGGACAGGTTACATAATGTAAATTTGAATATGTTAGTTTGAAAACCCTTTGACCTATGTATTTACATGTGATAATCAAATTTGTGAATTTTTGAGTAATAGGCAAGAATTTTAGAGTAATAGGCAAGCAAAGAGCGATTGCATCATACTTCCAAAGGTAATAAAAGGAAGCATAGATACTACAACAATAACAACGCCTTATCGCACTAGCTGAGATCGACTACATGGATCACACAACATCATCTAGTTTGGTTAAAGACCAAGGTTTCAAAAATATTATTTACCATAAGATCCCTCTCGAAAACTTCCGAGTTCCAATGTTCTTCTTGGTCTCCTTCTCCCCTTCATAGGATTAAAACTCATGCAATCTACTTCTAATGATCTTCCGATGCCTCCTTTGTACATGTCCAAACCACCTTAATCGATTTTTTGTCATTTTTTCCTCAATTGGGGTTACACCAAGCTCTCCTTGTATATAATCATTTCATAGGTTGTCTTTTCTTGTATGACTACACATTCATCTTAACATTCTCATTTTTCCCATAAAGTCTAACATTCACTACCATAAAGTATAGTTAATTGTATGGACGTATGACAAAATTTGCCTTTAAGTTTAACCCCCAAAGCATTTTTTCTACATTTTAACCATATTGCTTGTATCCTATGTGTGGCATTCTCATTAATTTCTCCATCATTTTGTAGTATTATCCCAAATACTTAAACTTAGAAACACATGATATGACATCTTCTCTCAGTTTTACCTCCAAGTCATATTTCTCATCTCTTACTATAATTGCAATGCATATACTCCATCTTACTCCTACTTAAGTGAAAACCCTTTGTTTTCAATGTCTGTCTCCAAAGTTTAAGATTGACTACTCCCCTCGATTCCTCAAGAAAAACTATATCATCTGCAAAAAAATGCAATTAGGGATAGTATTTTGTATGTCCCTAGTAAAAGCACATCCAAGACTAGATTAAACAATTAAAGACTTAAGGCTAAGCCTTGATGTAGTTCTATCATTAAAGGAAAATCTTTAGTCTTGCCTCTTAGACTCACACTAGTAGTTACCCCATAATACATGTCTTGTATAGCCCAAATATAAGTCATGTGAACACCTTTTTTCCAAAGTCTTCCACAACACTTGTCTTGGCACTCAATCAGAAGCTTTTTCCAAGTCAATATATGTAAAGTTTCTTTCTTTGCTTAAGTACCTTTGTCTGTGTTGTATGTGTGCTGTCCTGTCCTATATTTTTTAAAGACATTAGCTATGTTGTGTCATGTTTAGTGTCTACGTCAATGTCCACACTAAAGTATAGTCCCCTGCACAGCCAAATAAATTGAAGCGTAGTGGGCCTACATTACACAAGCCAATGGAAATCATCCAACGATTTCGAAAATAGCAGCACATTTCATTTATGAAAAACTAATAAGTAAAGATTCATAAATAAATAATAACATGAACTTAATCTAAACTGTGTGGGGGTTAACACAGATCATTTTGTAAATAAAGATCATATTAAGCCTCAACATATTTTATAATTCTACTAAAGATCATTTTGTAAATACTGTATAAGTGTTTTCAGATGAGAAATGTAAGCCCTGGTCAAACATTTTCCATTCTAAAGCATTCCAAATGCATACCAAACAGTAGAGCTATTGGGGAAAAGACATTCAGAATTCCAGGAGAAATTTACCAGGATTAGGGAAAAATCTCCTTTGATCATTTGGGCATGCCACAAAAAGAGCATTTTGTGGATTGAATATTGCTTGGCATACCAGAAGAAACCACTCCCTTAATACACCTGGGCCAGTAGCTTCCTCATTTTTGAATTCCATAAACAGGCCAGCATGCAGAGATTCAGGCTCAGCACGTGCTATGTATTCAAAGGACTCAGTCAATAACTGAGACCTGTCAATAAGCATCTCATGTAACTCCTCATAGTCTTCTTTTACCTCTGGGAACATCATCATGGCCAAATGCCTTCTAGACTCAAAATTGGTTACACACCTATGCTCCAGAATCCACTGATGCTCATCAGTTCTCTTCGCATATCGAACTATCAGCAGACATAGCACACTTCTTTGCCGCGTCAAAACACCCCAAAGCTTTTCTTCAGCACCATCATAAAGCTTGGAAATTTGATACAACTCCTTCAAGATGGAAAGATAATGAGACCAAGCAGGATAAAGATTATCCCCTTCCATCATTTCCTGGCCAGCTAAACTCTGGTCCATTTTTTGAAGGCACTGATCAATTTTGTTCAACAACTGAACGTACAAACCATGAAGATATTCAATCTCTTCTGCGAGCTTGTGGTGTTTGTCTTGAGCCATAGAATCCTTGACAGCTTGCTGCTCCTTAATTCCAGTCCTCAAAGGCATTAAGAATGCAGAAAAATCACCAACATCGTTTGACAAAGGCCCTGCGGCCGAGGGGGATACAATACTCAGGT
>PYAF01002219.1:123830-158662 GCA_007407185.1 Glycine tomentella | reverse complement strand
ATGTTGTTAAAAGAAGAATAATAGAGGGAAGAAATAAAAAAGTGTGATTTCTACACTTTTTTATTTATTGGCACAATTAAATGAAAATAACTAGTAATAATAATAATATTTTTTAAAAAAGAATGATCAATTAAGAAATAATAAAGTTGTGATACTATATATGATATGAGTATATGACCTTTTAATTTTTAATCATATGTAAAAAACTTAAAAAAAAATTTACATAATTATAGGCACACTTATGTCCTTCAAATTAACACAATTTACATTTTATACTTATTTTAAGTTTGTTTCTTCATTTTATTATGTATACAAATTCAAACTTCAAATCTCCAGTAACATTCAAACTAACGATTCATTAGTACACAAAGTAAATATAAATGATAGTCTTTCTCTCTTGTAATGAATTTTCATATAACAACTAGGATAATACTTAGGATGATAATGGGGTCAGGGACATAAGTGAGAAAGTCTTTCGAACTGGGCTAAGTACCTGAAATTATGGGCATATTAGATCAAAACACTATTATCATTCCTTGACTGCTTCGCACTTATCCACAGCAATATTAGACAAATAAAATATGAAACAACGAATCTTTCTTTTTTTTAACTCTGTCGCTTTTTTATTATCTTTTCTATTTTTTAGTATTATTTTTACTTTTTTTTCCAGTATTTGAAAACACACAAATTTATATTTTGCTGTATATTTATCCCAAACATAAAATCGCTGTTTGTCTTCAAGCAAACACACAACCCCGTCTTAGAATCTGGACACAAATGTTTCGTAAGAAGAGAAAATTCCTTAATCCTTGATTCCAATCAAGAGAGACAAAGTATATTTTTTTCACCTATTTGACTTATAATAAGCTAATTCATAGAACAAAGGACTTCAGGCTCAAAAAGGATAGTTATGTAGGGTGCTCAATGACTCATTGTTTGGCCCTGGCTTGAAAAAAACAAAAGAATGTGCAATGAAGGAACACACCGAAGCAAACAACTCCGCTCTGCATAAAATTTTAGTATTCGTTTACATCTATTATTTTGTATTATACCTTTTAATATTTCTATATTTTAATTTTGGTGCCACTGAAAATATAAGATGTTCTGTATGTATAGGTTAAAAAAGAAAAAAGGAAAGGATGTGTGCTAGGTGCACACTCCAACGACAACGAGCATTATTCGGAAAGGAAAGCAGTGTCGGTAATATTATGAAGAAAAGAATGGACTGAATTTTGAAGAATAAAAATTGATGAGGAATTCGAATTCTTCTCACTTATCACTTCTCAGATTGAGCACATTCATTTCCGTGTTCCTTCTGTCCGTCAGTGTTTCTTCACAAACTCGGCAACGCGCGTACGCCACCTTCCGCTTCGGTCCCAGTGGTTACGCGTTCACACTCTCATCTCACCTAATAATAGCCTTTATTCATAGTGGTATAATTCTAATTTTGGTAGAACATATGGAAAATAGGTTATTTTTATATTATTAACTTCAATTTAATGACTTACACGTATTCAAGATTTCTTCTCTTACCCTATTATGACCCAGTCAACTTCCTCCACACCCGTGCCACCTTCATTGCCATCTTCAAAATCCTCGTCCGCGCCGACCTCAAGCTCCTCGTCCTTGACGCCTTCCCCGCCGCATCTTTCACCACTGCGTCCGCTTCCACGACATCCTCGTTGTTAGCTATGCCATCGCCGGAAAACCCCAAAACGCCTTCCATGCGTTCGCCCGAATGTGCTTCCACGGCCTAGACCTTGATTCCTTCGCCTACCACCCCCACTCTGCTTCAACCCAGAGTGCTTCTCTACGACGCCGTTTCTCACCTCTGCCACTGAGTTATTCATCTCCCTTTCCCATCTCTTCAGTCTCCAGGATCATCACTCTGTTTGCATTTTCTATTCAATTCATGGGGTTTCTGTTTTTCACTTTTTCGTGTGATCCAACTCGTGGGTGTGTGTTCTTTTGCTTGGTCGTTGCCTCGAGTAGAATAAAAATGACACCTTTCTGGCGGCGGAGGGGAGGGAGTGCAGGTAAATGAGGTAGGAAGTGAGGTCGTGGAGGGAGAGAGAAGCGAAGTGGTTGTCGTTGAAGGAGTAGAGGTGGAGGATGGTTTTGCAGCAGAGACGGCAGCAACGATGACGGATTCCGATAGGCAATGCCGACGATGATGATATCAAAGTTAACTGGTTACTGATTAGACCTGATGATATCTCAATACATTTCTCATATCATCATTTAATAAAATATATTTAAATTTTTTTATGTATGTAATTAAAAAAAACTGAATTTGAGATAATAATATAAAAAAATTATTTTGTAGGTATGAAAAATATATTTAAATTTTTATAGTTCTAAATCGAGGAGAAGTATTAGGAATTTAACATGACTTGCATATTATTATTTAACCAATTTACTTAATAATTGTACATTTGCATTTGAATCACAGTCCCTTGTTTATTGTTATAAATAATCATCATTTATCATTTGCTTGACCAAAGAAAAAGTAAAATAAGGAAAAATTAAATTAAAATTAGAGGAAATACAAAACAAAAATAGATGAACTTTTTTTTCTTCTTTCTTTTAAGTAAAAGTCTATTTTTTCTCCTTCTTTATTTCTTTTCTCTATTTAATTTCAACTTATTTTCTCGTACACTTCTATATAATTATCTTTCATATAACATTGTTCATATACTAAGCATTACCAAGTGATTGGTCTGAATAAAATTAGATTTTTTTATAAAAATTAGTCATTAATAAAAATAATTGATAAATATTTTATATCAATGTTATAATTATCCAAAAAATACTAAGAATTAATATATTATTTTTCTAAATTATTTTTAATTTAATATTTTCAAGCCTAAAGATTAAATTAATAAATTCTGTTTCTAAAGGTTGAAATCTTTATTCAGTTTACATCATGTTAAATTCTTAGTATGGAATGACAATAAATACAAGTAAAAATGACTAAATTAAAATATTTTGTATAGTTAAGAACTTTGAAATATTTAGGGATCCAAATGTTTGACTTTATACAATTTTGATGACTAAGAGTTAACGCATCTACAAAACTTTTTTTCATATGTTTAAGAATCAAATCTTGATTAATATACCTAAGATATTGAATCATTTGCCAATTGTGATTGAATTTAATTTGTTCCTATACTCACCTGAAAGTGAAAGAAATGCCATTGATAAATTTTAGGTATCGGCTTAAGGTCTTCTAACGGTCCAATAATTAATAAGTCAGCATTAAAAAGAAAGAGAACATGTGTGAAGCAAAAAAGATCGAGAAATATCCTACAACTGAAACTTGGCAAAACTCTCATGCAACATCGTATCAAGGTCTAAACTTTGGAAGAAGTACTGCTGGAGCTTTGAGTTTGAGAGAATATCTGCAAAACCTTTGGCAAAATGTGATACATGCTCATATATGGATGTTACGAAGTGATCAAAGTTGTCCCTGTTCTTACTATTAACTACAAGATTTTTTCCACCAGGGCAGAGCTCAACCACTTTCCTCAGTCCCAATTCCTCCACCTCTCTAACAAATGTAAGTCCTAATGCATCTAAATCAATGAAATCAGCATCCATATCCAATATTTGCTTGCAGCTAATATACAGATAAGGATCTGCATCCCTTATATCTTCTATAGCAATATAGTTTCCTGCCAATTGCAAGAAAAACACATGATCAAAAACAATACCCACTTGCACCTTATGCATCAAACCTAATGCAATAACTCGACCAGCAAAGCTGAAATACTCAAGGTGCAAAGGATGTATATAATAACCAATTCTAAAAAAATTTAGCGCCGTCAGCGCCAGAAACACGCACAGACCTCTAGTTCTTGGCACCATTAGCGTCAGTAGTGCCAGAGCAGCGTCAGTAGTGACGCTAAATGACCAATTTTCTCTGGAATCCGGCGCCATTAGCTCGAAATGCGTGACAGGATCACTTAAGTGACCCATTTCTCTCTTCTTCACAAAAACATAACTTTCTTCTTCCTTCCTCCTTTCTCCTCCATGGCCAATCGTGTGAAGCTCCATAACCACTCAATCCTTGACCAAAATCCTTCGCATTCAACTTGAAAGTTGAAGGGAATCACCCAATAAGCTCAATTCCAACCTTAGTTTTTCTTAAAAACCATCAAATAGGGAGATCGTTTTCTCCAGGGATCTTCACAAAGTTTCGATTTTGAGGAAAAAGAAGGCATTTTAAGGACATTCAAGCTTGGAGAAGCCGTTCTCTAGTCTTCCTTGACGTTTTAGAGGTAAGAAACACAAGTTTTATCGATTATTTGATAATTTATTTTTGAGATAAATAGTGACCCATTTGAGTTAGAGTTAAAATTAAGCTTGGATCATTTGAAAAAATATGCTTAGGAGGTTGTTGTGATGAAGATTTAACCTTGAAATAGAACTTTTCTGGACTTTGGAAATTGGGTTATAAGGAATGTATGTGTAGGAAGCATGTTGGTTAAATTGATGATATTATGTTATGTATGGACCTTGGTGTTTTCACAAGATGTATTTAGGAGACTATATAAACGGTGAAAAAGTGTTGAAGTAACCATTTTAGCCACCTTGATAATTATCGAAATATAGCATGGATAAAGCTTTGAACTCTTTGAATTGGTTTATGCAGAGTCTTAGGGAAACTCTAGGACCTTGGTTAGGCCAAGATAGATCATGTTAGAGGTCTGTAAGTCATCAATTAGGTGACTAGTCCTTATAACTTAGGAAAAGAGTAATAAGGGGTTGATATGGAAAACAATAGCGTTTCTTTTCATTTAACGGTTGAGAACCATTATTGATTACTTGTATGCCTTTATGTAGGACGTGATACAGAGGTTATTGGTGGTTGTGATCACGAGACCAGGAGAGTCAGTGTAGCACTTAGAGCAGGTAAGCTCTTTGTTCTTGGGAGTTTTTCCCATTGACTATGTTCCACCATATTCTGAGGGAGTAATGGTTATTGTATGTCATGATGTATGTTATTGAAATTGTGTGTTACTACTTTTTTTATTGAGAACATGTATATGATGTACACTGTGACGATATGTTGTACGATTGATGAGATTCTCTGGCCAGTAAAATAGATTAAATATGGACTTCCCGAAGAGTCAAAGTCATGTGGAACAACTCTTCGTAGTCAATTAATATGAATAGAAAACCTGAGAGAATGTGTCTTTAAGTAGATGATCTTCTCTTGGAAGAGCCATATACATCTGAATAAAGTCCTGAGGGAATGTGCCCTTCAATGGATGATCTTCCTTAGACAATATTATATATATATATATATTATATCTGTGTTGCATTCCTGATGTTGGTAGCGCCCAACGGAATGACATTTGTGTTGTGATATACATGTAATGTACTTTATGAGAGTCATGATGACTAGATTGTGTGATGCCAATTATGATATTATATGTCATGGAAGTGAACCATGGGAGGAGAGGTCTCCAAGAACCTTGAGTTTAGTGAGATTGTATCTCACCCTGTCTAGGGATTATATTTTTATAGATGATGTTCAACAAGCGGACGGTGGATCCCAGGACATAGATTAAATACTCACTTTACATTATGTACGATGAATACTCACATCAATGGGAAAACAAGATCATATTAAGCCTCAACATGTTTTATAATCCTAATAAAGATTATTTTGTAAATATTGTATAAGTATTTTCATCAAGAAAGTACGGATACGTTAAAAAATAGGGAGTGTCGTGTCCAACATACTGATACATAAGTCAACAAACCCGACACTTTGAGCCTCAATCTGTGCATGCTGCTGCCGTGTTTATGGAATTCAAAAATGAGGAAGCTACTGGCCCCGGTGTATTAAGGGAGTGGTTTCTTCTGGTATGCCAAGCAATATTCAATCCACAAATTGCTCTTTTTGTGGAATGCCCAAATGATCCAAGGAGATTTTTCCCTAATCCTGGTAAATTTCTCTTGGAATTCTGAATGTTTTTTCTCTCCCAATAGCTCTACTGTTAGGTATGCATTTGGAGTGCTTTTGAATGGAAAATGTTTGACCAGGGCTTACATTTCTCATCTGAAAACACTTGTAAGTATTTACAAAATGATCTTTAGTAGAATTATATAATATGTTGAGGCTTAATATGATCTTTATTTACAAAATGATCTGTGTTAAACCCCGCACAGTTTAGATTAAGTTCATGTTATTTATTTATGAATCTTTACTTATTAGTTTTTCATAAATGAAGTACGCTGCTATTTTCGAAATCGTTGGATGATTTCCATTGGCTTGTAATGTAGGCCCACTACGCTTCAATTTATTTGGCTGTGCAGGGGACTATACTTTAGTATGAAAATTACTCGCACGATCGGGCCGATGCATACGCATCTGTCAAGAGTATTTATCATCTATTAATGTTTTGGAATAAAATGAAAAATTTGTATTGGACGAAGATTTTTTTAAAAAAAATAGCATAAAAATCATGGATTTTTAAAAGATTTTGTGAAAGTATAACAACTTTTTAAAAAATTTAGAAAAATGATTTGGATTTTATAATTTAGATTTTAATAGATTTATAAAATATTAATTTATAAGATTTGAAAGAATTATAAGAAATTACAAAATTTTAAATGACTCCATCAATTTTTAGAAAATATTTATAATTATAAGAGTCTATAAATAAAATAATTGATCATATACAAGTTCTTTTTTCACTCAAAAAAAATCTACGAACCTTCAATGCCTTAATTTTTCTATAAAAAATAAATAAGTGAGTCATGTGATTCTTTTTACCCTATTTAATTCAACTCTTCAACATAGTAAATACTATTTAATTACAATTGAAGCTAATAAATTAAATTTTCATTATTGTAAGTTTTTTCACAATAATGATTGTATTTGTATTAATAATAAAAAATTGAATATATCACAAGGAATGTCATAAACAAGTGCATATACAAAAGAATAGAGTTCTCATGAACCAAAATGTCTATGTGTTCACAATACTTAACAAATGGTTGTATTTATATTTTAATAATAAAAAGTTGTTATGGAGAAGTAAGAGAAATGAGCCAAGAAAGAGATAAATTAACATGTGATTATTGAAGGTTATAAAATATTATACATGAATGTCTATATTGTATTCAAGAAAAAGATAAGAAATTACGAGTAATGAAAGAAAAAGAAAAAAAATTCATAAAAGTCTTAAGTTTTTTTTTCCTGGATTGTTAAATGAATATTTTCTATTAAAAAGTCACATAAAATTCATCAAAATCCATATTATAAAATAATTCATTAAAATCTTTTATATTTTTGAATACTATAATACTTTTTTAAAATTGTAAAAAATTTAATTAAATATCATTATATTTTGTTGTACTCCTTATAAAATCTTAATTAAATATCACAAAATTTATTTATGTCTTTTAAACATTTTTATTAGATATTTCAAGACATTTTTATAAAAAATCTTTTAAAATCGTAATCCTATACACCTCAATGCCTAACAATGCATAACATAAGTCCAAAATGTTTGACAAAAAGTCCAATCACGAGCTCTCTTTTTTTAATTCTCCTAACTGAACAGTTGAAAGTTATAATCACTCTAATTAATAAAAAAAATTCTCAAATAATTTATATTGGTTAATTAACATATATTCTAAATATGAATAAGAATTTTATTTAAAAAGGTATAATTTAGTTTTTCATAATATAAATCATTGATATTTTTTTTTCAAATTGTAGGTAGATACAATCTATTTTATTTTATTTTTCACATATATTATTCTTTTCAGAGACAATCATATTCAACCTGAAAATTATTTAAATCTAAGTTCATCAAGATGTGAAAATTTGTCTCTTCCACTAGATTCAACTACTCATATTATAATTGTTTATATTGCTTTTAAGAAAATGGCTTATAGTTTAATTTATGATTTTCAGAGGATAAATTATCTTACTATGAGATCTAAAGTTTCAAATTTATGACTTTATACAAAATTAACTATTAATTGTTTGAGAAAAGAAAAAAGAAGAGGAAAGGAAAAAATATATTAGAATTGGAAAATAATATAAACATGTTCTTTGGCCTTGAATAACAATCTTTTCATCTCATGGTTGGAATTTATTGGTATTTTTATATATATAAAGTGTCTTTTTTTCACTTATCTGACACTAGTGTAGACAAATTGTTAATAGTTGTTTTTGAACTATAAGAAATTTGAAATTTAAAACAACATAACAAACTACACATAACTTGCCTGGTAACTCAATTATTCGTCTTCAAGGCATTAACTTTTAAATATTTTTCTAGAAAAAAGCTTTAGATTTCAAAACACTTGATTTCTTTTGTGCTGGTTTTCTATATTTTGATCTGTTCAAACCTCCAACACAAAATTGAAAATTCCAATTATCCCAATTTTTCATTAATTGTTGTATACTAGAAAATTTCACTAGTGTATACCTACAACAATATAACAACATTGATTGTTGCAACTTCTAATCTTCAAAATTAAAAGTAATGAAAAGTTATGCTTACGACAAAGAATATAGAATACTCCATTATTGATCGCCGATCACCCAATTCAACTTTCCACTAGAACGAACTCAAATCACTTTTATTCATTTCCCATCCCTCCACCTATGACTCTCATCCAATTCAAAATATCCTTAACATCATCCACACGTCTACTGTTAACAGTGCTTGATATGCCAAAGGGTGATTTGCGAAGAAATTAAATTTGAATTCTATCATGGCGGTGTGTCCGCAGAAGATATACTCTGTTCCATTTATCAATCGATAGCGAATAGAACTTATTTTCTTCCAACATATCCATTCATATAAAACTGTATAGATTCACCTATTCCATTGGCATGTATAATGGTGACTACAACCATAAAATTTAAAGATGCATAAACCACCCCGATGGGGCAAAGAACTCAAGTTTGTAGCAGCCTATAGGAGTATAAAATATAAATACAAATTTATTACAAACAAAACGGGAGATGGCGCATTAATTTTCTCCTTGTTGGGATGAACAGCTTCTAACGTAAGGAAAGGAATCAAGCAGCATCCCCCCGGTATCTTTTATCATCGTTTTCTTGGTATTGAAAATTGTGAACTGTAGCACTTTGGTTCCCCTTCGAATTCAATCCAGAGAAAAACAACATGAGCAAACTCAAGGCAGTAAAGGGAGGGGAAATTGAAAGTCCCAAAAATTTAACAATAAAAAGAGTGGTTTGTTACTGATCATTCCAATTCCAACTTTTTCACATGAACCAGGGCGTCCAATTTCAGAACAAGATCACAACTCAACTCAGTTTCAGCTTATATACCATTTCCTCTTGTTTTGCTCGCTTTACAAGGTCAATTTGAACCCCTGAGAGAGGAAGTCATCGCTGCCAAAAAAGCTAAAGTAAGCACAACAACATCACACAAAGAGGAGGAGCGTTGAACAATCAAGATTGGCACACTAATCCAGATAGGAACTAGATTAAATTTGGGGTAATTATTAGAGTAAAAGACAAGATCTCAGGAGACTGAGTATTTTACTTTATTAATTAATAAGATAAAATACTAACCAAAAAATGCTTACCTTGAATTTTTTTAAAGTCCAACCTAGAAAAATTAATTCTAACAAAGAGAACACAAGACTAGCATGCATGCTCGGATTTAATTAAAAATTGAACCACACAGTGACACAGATACATTGACTTGACATTGACTTGTCATTAACATAAAATCTGCCACTAACACTTTACTTTATCAATCATTTCACTTGTCAGTAGAGAGAGGTGGACTTGGTTCAAGTTTATGGTCAACTCACTACTAGACAGAGCCAGAGCCACACAGTATACTAAAATCAAAATTAGAAAAATTCCAGTACGGCAATGAAACTCCATCGTCCCTCATTTATTTAAGGTGACAAGAGAGAAGAGAAACAATCAACATTGCATAATTGGTACCTTTTCTTCCTATTTTTCTCCTGGCTCAGTCTCTGCCTCTGGCTCTCATCACGCAGATTCAGTAAAGTTGGCGGAACAAGGCTTTCTACACAAACAGTGCCTTCAATCGTGTTTCCAATTCCAGCAGGTATTTTAACACAACTCACATCACCAGTTTTGAGGTTATACCAACCGAGCTTGCTACGATTGTGTTCGAACAAAACCCTGTCCCCATCTAAAGCCAAAGGCCTCAAATATTTCAATTTCCCCGATCCCATCATCTCATGATGGTTGTTGTTCTCTGATAACGTAAACAGTTTCTCCCATGAATCTCTAGATCCGTACACCCTCATGACCCAAACATCAAATCCAGTTCCCCTATGCTCCACCACGCAGAGACACCCTCCTAATAGAGCAACTTGCATGTCGAAATCTCCGTGGACGGTTACAGGGAGAGGCACTTCATGGAAGGTCTCGCGTGTGAGGTCAAAGGCGACGATGAGATCGGGTTCGTGGGGTTGGAGTTTTCTGGTGACGAGCCAGTGGAGGGAGCCGGAGACGAAGACGCCCATGGTGCGGGCGCAGCAGAGGGCGTAGGGCATGCTGGGGAGGTTCCTCCAGGAGTCGGATTTGAGGGTGTAGAGCTGGACCTGGGAATCGAAGGTGCGTTTCTGGAGATCCACGAAGTAGGTAATGCTCAGGAGCTTGTAGTCGTTGGAGGGGGAGTGGTGGCCGAAGCCGTAGACGCGGGCAGCGAAGAGGGAGGATTGGGGGCGGTGGAAGCGGTCGGCGGGGAGAATACGGTGCTTGCGGAGGAAAGGGTTCCAGAGGGCGATGTCGTCGGCCACGTTGGAGATGCAGAGGAGGCCGTTGGAGGAGCCGAGGACCTTGATGCTGTTGCTGTAGCACATCAGGGGGTGGCTCAGTTCCACGGGATTCTGTTCCTGAGATTTGAGGTCCAAGGAGTAGAGGTAGGAGCGGTGGCGGAGAATGACGGTGGTGTGGGATTTGTTGAGGTGGAAGAGGATGAAGTGGCTGGTGTCGATGATGGACCGCCACCACTTGCAGGTGGACCGCAGCCGGATCACCGACTTCACCGATAGACGGGACAGGATTTCGGTCACTACTTCCACCGGAAGGTTTGCCATCATCACTACTGTGATTCGATTTCGGATTGATTCTATTCTTCCCACTTCCTCCTGCATATTCCCATTGATTTCGTTTTTTTTTTTTTTCTTTCTGCTAGGGTTTGCTTATGGGGAAATCCAGGTTGTGAGTATTACCAACTGCAACACGCATTTCGACAAACTGATACCACATTTTTTTACTTTTAATTTATTTTATTTTATTTTGTTGGAGTAGCACTATGTTGAATAACTCTAGCCTCAAGGTAAGGTGAAAAGATGATTCACTGTATTATAAATATCTGATAAAATTAAAAAAAATAACAAAATTATAATTTTTTAAAAAATATTAGAAAATTAGATAATAAAATATTTTAAAATATTATTTATAAAAACTTATTAATCCAACAATGAAACAATTTTTTTAGTTAATAAAAAAGCTAAAACTAACGGAAAAAATAAACTGTTAATTTCAAGAAAGTTTTCTTTACCACTGTTAATTTCAAGAAAGTTTTCTTTACCATATTATTATTCTTTCCTCGATGAATTTTCCCACCCATGAATTTTCCCAGTTTATATTTTAATTATATATTTTATTCCAACATTAATTATTTTATATATAATCTTTTCTTACTTTTTACTTTCTATGCAACTAAATTAGAAAAAAGAAATTTCAATATTTTTATTTGATTTTCTCTTCTACCAAATCACTTGAAAAATTAGATAATTTTCTATTTTCCCCCCTTTCTTCTTAACTTATTTTTTCTCTCTCTCTAAACCAATCATATCGTAAAAAGAGGGTATTTTATTTTTGCATGCCAATTGCGTGTAGTTTAATTAACTAGACTCCACATGCAAAATCAATTTCTCGAAATCATCGAAAGGCTCTTTCCACTTGTGGAAGAAATCTTCACGGGGCAGAAGAACGTATCTTTCCGTTTCTGGTGTAAAAGTTCGGCGTTCTGCCTCGTTCTGGTTCCAAGTTGTACTTTTTCCATTTTTCTAAAAGCTATTTTGACTGTTTATATATATATATATATAAAAGGTATTTGGACTGGGTCAGAAAAAGTACTTTACAGAGATTCATGTGGGCTCGAAGAGGTCTGTTTAAGGCCCAATTCAATTAAGCTGCAAAGCTTGAGCTCTTTATCAACCTGGACCTGCAAAAAATACTAAAGCTCTTTGGACCCCCAGATTCTCTCGCTCAGAATAAAATACAGCACACCCTATGATTAGGACTTACTAACTTTGAAATGTTAAAAGAGTCATCACAATCTTATTCACTAGAAGTTCTGGACAATGCTTGGGAATGTCAAAATGGTACAAAAATCAAGCCATTTAAGGTTGCGAGGATAGCTGTGCTCTCAATTTCATGCCAACTCTAGGTAATTAATTTAGTGTCTATAATCTGGCAGATATTTGTTTAGAGAAAATCAATCTGATTGAAAAAGGTTCTTAACGTATAAGTTTTGGTGTTGCAGGAGCTATTGTTTTTGGAACAGATGATTATATTCAATGGATGCCAAACATAAACTCTCCTTGGTTGAGAAATTGATTTCTTCTCCAAATTCCACGTTGCTCTACAAATTCCTGGTGTTGTCTATCATTGACAATTCACACGACCTTCCTTATTACTCTTGTTAGGATAGGAATATGAAAGGAAGCCTCTCTGTTTTTTAATTTAAATTTATTTACATGTATTTTTAAATAAATTATATACAAAATTATTAAACAAACATTACTTTGTTTTTTTAACTTCTTAAAAAAATTAAGATGATTATTTTCATAGGGGAAAACACAACTCCCAACCAACACTCAATACCCTAACATTTTCAATCAATTTTTTTTAAAAAAATTTGTCCATTGATGTTGATATACATTTTATTTTATAAAATTTATAAATTGGAGTATGAAACCAATAATTTCAGTTTCAACTTTCAAGTAGTCTATTTAATTCGGACGTATCAAAAAGACTTGATATGACTTCTTTTATAAAGTATTTAAAACTATTTTTTTACTGGAAGTTTTTATAACTAATTGTAACTTACAATTTGATATATATTTGATAAATAGATTTGTTTAAATTAAAGAATATTGAATAGTTTTAATAATTAAATTCAACATTTTTCAAAATTTTGAGATCAATTTTAATTATTATTATTGAAATTTTTTAAGAAAAAGTCAGTATGTAGTTAGTGTAATTTAATTTTAAATAAATAGTTACTTTTTTAATAAATAATAATAATGATTATTTCCTTAGGGGGAGAAAGAAAAAAAAATAACCCCACCGACAGTCAATAGTCAATACTCTAACATGCGTTTATATGTTTGTGGCCCAAGCCCATCAACTAGAAGCACTGGCATGCACAATTCATCACTCTGTCTCTCTCAGAGGCGGACGCAGTACCCCTTAAATTTTCAGATGAAAATACTAAAATACCCTTCTTTTTAAAAAAATTTACAAAATATCCTAGCCAACTCTGTTGTCTCTGCATACCTGATACACACGCACGCAGTCAAGCACGGAGCACCTCGACTCGACCTCTCCTTCCTCTCGCCGTGGGGCCCGCGCTCTTCTGCTCCTCCTCTCGCCAAGACATAGACGCATGCGCCACGCACGGCGACACGGCACGGGATCTGCCCCATGATGTTAGGGCTTTTATTTTCTAGCCTTGAAGCTGGTAAAGTGAGGATAGGAACAAAATCAAATTGAGCACTTCTCTTTTTCTCCTCTGTTCTTCAGATTGATTCTTCAGATTGGAAGGTAAATTTCAATTTCAATTTCTTTTTCTCCGGTGGTTATGCTTGTTGCGTGTGTAAAGTCAAAATCTTTACGTTTTTTTTTTGTCCAGCTAAGACACCCTTTTAGCACAACTGCACAAAGATAACCGGCAACATATCAATTTATAACGAAACAATGAAAAATGCTTAATACGTCATTTTGATTTTCTTTTTGGTTAGGAAAATGAATATTTTACTGTTAATGATATTGTTGTGTATTATTAAAACAACCTAAGTATTATGAGATATTTGAATTAAACTTGTGTAAATACTTTGAATGTTAAAAACTTGTAAACTTATGTTTTATTTTTAGTTTTTAGTGTTACAAAGTCATGATTTTTAGTATCAAAGTTATGATATGTTTTTTTATACTATTATGTTATATATTATTTATTATTATTATTATTATTGGTTCGAATGGCTGAACTATTGAATTTCGAATAGTTGCCTTGATCGGTCGTTTGGTCTTAAAAACATTGATTTTTACTATTTTCACTTTTATAAAAAAAGACTGACTAATTTTGAACCCAACATAAAGACTCCTTCGCTACAATTTGCACAAGAATTCTTCAAATTTATCACACGCCTCTTCTCCTTTGCAACGTATGATCAAACAGACATTTCTTGCTATAAAGAAAAATACCAAAATAACATTAAAGAGTCTTATACAAATAATAGTGAGTCTTTTTTGTTTTTGGTAAATGAGTGAGTGAGTTTACCAAAATAACATGAAAGAGTCTTGTACAAATAATAGTGAGTCTTTTTTTGTTTTTGGAAAAAAAGTGAGTGAGTTTTGTTATAATAGTTGAGTAAATAATTTATATACTGACTATGGAAAGAGTATTTACATTGCTATTTAATAAGTTTATTGATTTTTATAATTATTAAATTAAAATATATATTAATGATGATTTTTCATTAGTATATTTTTTTATATAATTACAGTATAATATATAGAAATTAAACTTTAATTAATTAGTTTGTGTTTTCCTATTGTGACATGTTTTTCTTATTGTTACCTAACATTGACAGAATTCAAATATTCTTTTTACACACCCTTGTCTGTTAAGATGGAGTTCCTGGCTATGGGTCCCTAAATGGATAACTTTTTTGTTTCATTCGGTTGAAACAGTAGGTTTAATTTGGACTTCCGGTTCTACTACCATTCGGATTGAGAGAGAAAATAAAGCGGCAATTTCATTTTTTGTCTTTAACTATTTTAAAAAAATTATATTCTTTAACTCAACTAAAACTGTAATGAGTTTCAACATTTGTCTGTAATTTCCCCGAAACTCTTGTTTCCTAATTGAACCTATAACAAACAAAAGCTCAAGATGAGGACAGTTCGAATCCAAGGAGGCATTTTTGTAATTAAAAAGACAGGAAGCTTCGTTAGAGAGAAAAGTTGGTATATATACTGGAAGCATTATTCCAAAACGAACCCAGCCACATGTACTAGTCAGACATGCATTGCATGCACCACTTAAGGAACGCACATTGCTCAACCATCTTTGTCTCCGCATATTCCAATTCCATGCACAAACCCAATCACTTCTATTCTATTCACCATCTGTTCCCTTGCGCAAAATTAAACAAACGTGAAAAAAAAAAAAGTGAACTCGTGTTAACAAATTTAAGGGGCATATTTGGGTTTGTATAAAATATAATCCCAAAAGAAAAAGGAATTAGAACTGAACACGGTATATAAGTTGGCTTCTAAATTCCGATTTGAGAGTGAGAGCAGGGTGCCATTGAAGTTGAAGTTCTCAATCTGATTGCAAAGGAGAAAATGGGTGATAATGGTAGGAGTAGGAGTAGGATCCAATCATTTCATTTCAATAATGTTTTTGCTATTGTAATTGTTTTGGTTTTGATCACAAACACAGATTCGCTCTCCGAATTCCTCGCATCTGCAGTCGACGCTGCTCGCAAGGCTGGTGAGGTTGTGTCCTCCACTCTCTCTCTCTCTCTCTCTCTCTCTCTCTCTCTCTCTCTCTCTCTTTTCTTTTGTTTTGTACGTAAAATATATTTTTTCATTGCAGATTATTCGGAAAGGTTTCTATCAGACCAAGAACGTGCAGCACAAAGGACTGGTATCCATTCATTCTTTCTCTTCTCTTTTCTGCTTCATTTCTTTCTGATAACTCTCTTCACCTTCATTGGTATGCACATACATGCACAGGTTGATTTGGTCACTGAAACTGATCAAGCATGTGAAGATCTCATATTTACTCATCTCAAGCAACTTTACCCCACTCATAAGGTTCATTCACCTCTCCCTTAACTTTACACAATTAATTTTGAGTTGTTCGGCCATTGTAAGATCATTTTAAGTTGGTTTTCTTTTTAGTTCATTGGGGAGGAAACCACAGCTGCTGGTGGCAATGCAGAACTTACAGATGAACCCACATGGATAGTTGATCCTCTCGATGGAACTACTAATTTTGTGCATGGGTAAATTAAATATCCATCTTATGTTTTCATTGATACATTCATATTTTCATATCATATGGATTGACTATAGGTCTGCTTTATTAGGTTCCCCTTTGTTTGTGTCTCCATCGGTCTTACAATTGGGAAAGTTCCTGCAGTTGGCGTTGTTTACAATCCAATAATTAATGAGGTGAGAATCTTTCCTTTTGCATGACAGGGTGACCCCCAAACTATTCCAAATTCCCTGACCTTTAATTATTTTTAGTTACCATGCAAATTCAGATTGTTTGTGAAAGTGGTCAATTGATTTGTTCTCTTCTTTTATCAACATTATTTTCAGTGACCTTGAGTATTTGTAATGGTTTGTTGAGGACTACATACAGACATTGAAGTAATTAATTTAGGACTATGACAGTCTATAATTTAATTTTCTATTAGTAATATTGGTATGGAGACGTGGATTATTTTTATTTATTTTCCTCCCTTGCTTATCTTAGTATGCAAACTGAAGTTTTAGATTGCCATGTGTAGCTTTTCACTGGAATTCGTGGGCAAGGAGCTTTTCTGAATGGGAACCCTATAAAAGGTGGGTCTTTTGTTCTCTGTCTTTTGATTGGTATTGTTAATTGAGTTTGGTCACCTCATGAATATGCCTTGAAATTTTGCAGTATCATCACAAACTGAACTGATGAGCGCTCTTCTTGTGACTGAGGTATGTCAAGTCTGTTAGAGTTGATTATGTATAAAAGTTGTTCATTTATCTTTTTCTTTGGATGAATGTAATGTATTCTATTCCACCCCTCTCCTTATTGTGCATTAGTGAAACATTAAGTTGCGAGAATAAGTTGCTCCAGAGTATCAATGACAAATATCATTGTAATGGTGAAGTAGCAACCCTCTGACTTCTGTGAAAAGTTCCTGATTTAAAAAATTAGTATACTCATAAAATTCACACGCCAAAGATGCTCAAATCTTGTATATTTGTAACTTGATCATTTTGGATTTATAAATTTTGTATGCTCAGTTTTTTTTATATGCTTCGGAAGCATGCTGTGGTTATGGTTTATTTTGCTACTTCCCTCTCAAGGATTCCAACTTCTAAACACATACCTGATATATTTGAAACCTTTGTATTCATGAGCTTGTGCAAACTTAGAAGGTACAAAATCTAAACATTTTCCTTTTCTTCAGGTAATAACTGTGACATGTTGAAGAAAATATAAGGAAGTAATATAGCAATTAAAGTTTGTCTTTTCTGGGAGATAGATTATATCTTAATTGCAAATATGATCACTTAACAGATTATGACGTCAGTGTCATTGCTAAGTTTGCTTTAAATTGTATCCCCGGTAATCCACTAGTGTAGGCCTAGTGGGGTGGGGTGGGGGTACGGGTACGGGTAGTTTGCATGATGTGTTAAATTCAAATTTCATTGCTGCCTATTGTACAAAAATTTAAAAAAAATTGCCTATTTCAAATCAATGACTTGCCTCTTTTGTCCCTGCACTGTTGTATTTTCTGGAATACTAACTTGAGACGGGATGACCCAAACTCATCAGTTCACATTCATGAGTACTTGGGTCAGTTTCACTGTTAATGTTTTAAATAAAGATTGATTTGAAATTCATCAAGGCTTTTATTTTTAATTTCTGAAAGATCAGGTTGGAACAAAACGTGACAAGTTAACAATAGATGCCTGTACAAATAGGATCAATAGCTTGCTTTGCAAGGTAAAACTAGGTCTTCTTCCTATTGGAATCAATCGGACTAAAGTTTGATATGGTTGTGCCATAACCATGCCTTTAATATGATTAGGTGAGATCCCTTCGAATGACTGGCTCCTGTGCTTTAAACCTTTGCGGAATTGCATGTGGAAGGCTGGATGTATGCTTTGAACTTGGCTTTGGAGGTCCTTGGTAGGAATTTAACATCCCTCTAAATGGTGGGCATTTTGATAATATAATACGTTCCTAGATTGACATTTGACACAGTCTCTTCATTTTTATCAGGGATGTGGCAGGCGGTGCTGTCATTGTTAGAGAAGCCGGAGGTGTTATATTTGATCCGTAAGTGACTTTAATTAGATGCTCTTGTTCTCAACAAGATAATATGTTACGCTGTTCTAGAGTGTTTGAATTGTTAGGTAGTAGGTAGGCTATTTTTTTACCTGCAGATCTTCATCTTGTGGGCATTTATGTAGATATCGTTGGATGGACATGCAATGTGGAAAGAAATTCATGCGCTACTGGCAGTCCTTTTTATTCATTATGCATATGCTTAAAAGATTTATAAGTCAAAATCTAATGGTTGTTCATATGCTTCAGGTCTGGTGCAGATTTTGACATCACATCTCAGCGGGTGGCAGCTTCCAACCCTTTCTTGAAGGATGCCCTTGTTGATGTTCTGCACCAAATCGTGTGAGAAGCTTGCTATTAATCAATGACAAGGAGAAATTGAGTCAGCCTTGTGTTAATTCATTTCCCTTTTGTTAAACTGCTTTGAAGTGTGGGATTCATGACGTCAATTATTTTTCTAATTCTCTTGTGACCTTACCAAAATATTAGTATTTTTTTCTATTTTTTTTCTCCAAAAATCTCACATAGGTAACGATGCAACTTGCTTTAAAATAATTCCATCGCATAACCTATATGAGCTGCTGCTTTTACTTTGTCAATGCTCTGTTTATTCTCATCCGTAACTCCTTTTTGAATTTCATGTTATTTAATTATTAGATGGCTTGAGTCTTCTGTGGTTGGTATTTTTTGGGTAGTTGGTACTTGGTATGATCTTCCAAATAAAAAAAATTGTCAGAAATATGAGAATATTACAAGCGATAAATCATCTACTATTATAGAGGGAGTTGGCGTGCGTGTCTGCTTCCCGGTGGACCGTGTTTGGTTTACAATTTCAAAATATATGAACACCGATGATTTACAATTTCATAATATATGAACACCGATGATTATACAATACAAAATAATTGGTTTAGTACAGAGAAAAGACAAGTTTGAAGAGAATTATTTTGAGAAAAGAAAGAATTACAAAAATCCAGTTTTCTTGATGGAGGGGATGGGAAATTGGATAAAAGAACTCAATACTCTGCTTTAGTCTGACCAAGTCTATTCTAATTGAGGATGGGTCAATGATTCTGCCCCTAAATGTGCCATGTTCAAGGAATCTGAGCTTTATGCTATAACTTTTGAACTTTGTTTTTACAGCTATAATTTAATTTCAAGCTTAAGCAACTTTTAGTAAAATTGGGTCAGAAGAGTTGTTTCAATCAGTTACATCTTTTTGTTTTTCGCTTCGGCCATTTCTTATTATGTTGTTCGGTTATTTCTGACGCTTTATCAAAGTTGAGTTGAACCAATAAATTTATAGCCTGAATTTTTATGGTTTGATGAATCCCTGACTTAGTTTTTAATATTCGAGTCTATGTTCCGGGGGAAATAATTTTAAATTATTGCAATTTATTAGTATTTTTCAGAAATACTTTAGTACCAAATTCGTGGTCAGACTTCCTTCTTTTGCTTCGCCACAAGCTGAAGAAAGATTGAGAAAGGTTGTTCCCATTGTAGAACGTAGAAGATATTTGAAACTCAAGATATCTAGAAAAAGTAAGATATAAGTAAAAAAATAATTAATAATAAATACAAATATTCTTCAAACAGAAACCAATACAATGTATACCCTGAACCTGAAGTAACAGTATGGATAAAACCAGACTCTGAAAGTCACTTCCCTAAGAAAGAATTACCTCAAAACTGAGACTCTGAGCAGCTGGAGTACCTGTTGCGTACTCGGCAAGTGCACCGGTCGCTCAAGTAATAAAGTGATAAGTACAGATATCGTTCCCACGAGGATTGTTTGGTCAATTAAATCATAAATCATATCTCAAGGTTGGATGACAAAAGGTAACTAAGAGAAATGTGTTGGGCATAGGAAATGTGAAAGCTAAATGTAACATAAACATGAACATAAAAGTAAAGCATTATATACAAGATAATGGTTGTACCAAACGCAACCTAGAGTAATTAGGGAACCCACATCCAACACTCCTAGCATTCTTCAAGGATTGATTGCACATTCATCTACACTACCTACTCAATCATGCATCTTCATTCATTAATAGTTAAGCCCTAATTCCTTAGTGACATTCACCCTTTAACCCTTTTTCATACCCTAATTCCTTAGTGGCATTTTATTAGGTTAAGCATTAAGCGATGCACTATAAGATTGCAAGCACCCATCCCTATTCCTAGGTGATGTTAGCAAGTCACCACACTTGGTTCCAAGACTAGAGACCCAATATTCCTATTGTGAACCCTAGCTCTAACCTCTCACAAAGATTGGCCAAGTCTAAGAAAGAGATGAAAGCATTCAAGCAAAGTGTAATGAAATAGCATAGCATTAATGAACATTAAATACAATCCATTCCAAATGTAAGTTACATTAAATGCTTGCCCTAAATACAAAAGGAACTAGCCAAACCTAGAATGGATGACCTTGGTACAACCAAAAAGAAGCATGTGTTGATATGTACAAGGAAGAAGAGGAAGGGAAGAGGGAAGAACCTTCTTCCCCTCACACCCAAGCCCTAGCTCAACCTCCAAGCTCTCTTCCTCTCCTTTGGTGAGTGATTTTCGTCCAAAAGCTCTTCATTATGTGCTGAGGCTCATTATTTATAGGGTAGCAAGTGTAATCTCTGTTTTGCCCTTATTATGCAGAGTTCTGCGACCTGTGGCGCTCTTGGCGCCAGCCCGGCGCTCCTGACGCCAACATATAGAGAGAATGGCCCTCCTGGCGCCGGCTGAAGAAACCGTGGCGCTCTAGGCGCCAGAACGGCGCTCCTGGCGCCAACACGGCGCTCTTGGCGCCAACCCGGTGCTCTTGGCACCAGGTTCCAGAGGAGGTGGCGCTCCGAGCGCGAGTCTGGCGCCACAAATAGCCTATGTACCCCCGGTTGTACATAGACCTTCTGTTGCTTTGCATAATCTTTGCTATTTCACCTGCGAAACATCAATTCTAGACCAAAACACCTCATTAAAGCACATAAGTTATATTCATACCAAAAAGAAACTATTTATCATATAAAATGATGCATTTAACGATCTAATTAAGCTTGGAAACATCATGTGCTAGGCACATATCAGTACCCTTAAATTAAATACCCTCAACATTATACAAAGGAGAGCAACAATAAAATGAACACGTATAGGAGTAAAAAAACATAAAATTACAAAAGAAACCAATATATCTATCTGGCTACACATCAGCTATTCATTCACATCCTACACATTTTGTGGCCTAGAACCATAGCCATTAACACCATTTGCTCCGTGTGGAATCTTGTTCTCTGACTTCCTCCTCTTGAAGACAATGATCCATGTGAAAGCTTCCAAAAAGACAGCAATGCCACCCAATGCTCCAATAATGCCAATGTACGCATGCTTCCAGCTATTGTAGCGATCCCCTACGTAAATTTCTATGGTGTCGAACCCTTTGAAAACGTTGACGACACTGATGATTATGGTGGCGTATCCGACCAAGTGGTGGTACACATTCCAGTACACTCTGTATTTGTGGTCCTTGTTGGGCCTCAAGAACAGCGCAAACACCTGAATGAACTCAACCACATGCATAGGTTTCTGTCAGTACCATCACACTAGTAGAGCATAACATTAATGAAGAAAACAGAAAATGGCATTACTAAACAAAACATGAAAACCTCGTACCTGAAGAGTTCCAAGGCAGACGAGGACAATACCAAGTGCTCTGTGAGTGTCATACTCAACACCCTCGGAGTCACTGCCGAGTTTGAGACCGGTGCCGAATCCAGAAACACCAACTATGTAGGCAGAGGCTTGGCAGGTGATGTGAAGATAAAACCAAGCAGGGTCTGCAGATTTGAACACCTTCAAGTACCTTGCGATTATGGCACCCGTTGGCATCAATATGCCCCAGCTCACCGCATTTAGCACTCCATGGGTCTGAAATTCATAATCTCCAAAGTCAATCTATCTCTTCAATCTTAACTTAAACACCAAAATACAAAACTATAGGAGCCTGTTTGATTCCCTCACACAAAAAAAAGTGCTTTCTAACTTTCTATTACAAATTGTAAATTGTTTCCAAAATTGAAAGATGTTTTTATCAACCTCTTCTTCTGTTTTCTTTAAGCGTTCTGTTAAAATGCTCATGAGCAAAATTTTATAAAACAGAATGTGCCCAGAAGACGTTTACTTTCAAAATTTAAAAAACAGAAATGTGTCATGTATGTTATGATGGAAAGCATGAAGAAAAGAGAGGCATAGTTATAGATATTGACGTTGAAGGAAAGCATAAGAAAAGATTAATTGGTGCTTACGTTTCTTCTTTTCTGGCGTGAATTCCCGGTTGCCTGAGTGGAGGAACCAGAGAGAAGATCCAAGATTTCCTTGGAGTTTTGGTGGGAAGTCTCGTGGCTATGCTCTTGAGGGGTAGTGCCAGAGAGAGGGCCATCTTGCCAGACGTGGACCAAGGAGGAGGTCCCGTTTGGAAGTGTGAGAGTGGCGAAAATGGTGACCTCGTTACTCTCAAATGTGGCAGTCAACCCGGACACCGGATAGCTGATAGCTCCCTCTTCCAACGTTGTGGTGGTGCTGGCTATGGACGAGGTATAAGCCCTTGGGCTTCCATTTGACTGAGGAATAGCCACCAGGGCCTGGGCCCCAATCATGGCTGGGTCGAGGGTGTTTCTGGGATTGATAGCCCATGCAACCCACCTGTTGGTCGAGGTGATTCCGGCGTGTTTGAATGCTATGTCCAACCTGCCACTCGTCTGCTCGTATGTCCAGTGCAGGTAAGCTGTCAACTGTGGAAGATCACGACATGTGGCAAACGCCCTGTTTGAGAATGTTTGGTTTCTGCACGTTTGAGCTGAGGATGTCACAAGCACAAAACTCAAAACAGACAAGCCCAACACTACCCTCAACATGCTGCTGCTGCCCATCATATGATCCTTCTACTGCTGCTGCTGCTGCTGATAATTGACTTGACAAGGTGAGAATCTGTATTGGCTTGGTAAAGACAAAATGGGATTTGAGAACTCAAAAGAATATTTTAGCGTAGCCTTGTTTCTTGTGATGTAAACAATAGCTTTTAGTTGAAAAATGGAGCAGGTGGTAGAGGGAATGAGAGGGATTGAGAGGGACGGAGAAGGGAGGATTAGTTTATTTATAAGATAAGAGTTGGTGGGTTTTGGTGGGTGAGTTGTTGATGTGGAAGAATGAGGACAGAAGGAAGGTAGGAATTAGAAAATTCTTACAATTTCTTTTTTATAGTTTTTAAGTTAGTATTGACAAAGAAAATGTTTATTAGACAACAATCATCAGGGAGAGGGAGATTGGAAGAAAAGAGTAATAAATAATTATTTTGATTGATGATTTAGTTTAATAATTATTTTTTTCAAAATATAATCACTTGTTAACCGATTAAACACTTAATAAATTTAATAAGTTATGAAATCTTGGACGCCAATCATAAGAATTAACAATCCTCGCCCAACGTGCGGAAGCTTCCGTTTCGTTTGATTTTTTCCACGGAGAATCTGTATTCCTACTTCCCCTGGATGGCAACGTTTATCTATCATTTTTTAAAACCAACCAGTGCTTCTAACTAAATAATTATTGATTTGGCAAAGTAAATGGAGTATTATGCAACTTTTACGTCATTTGAACATGCTTGATTTTAATGTGTGTCATGATGAGTGGAGCCTGTAGACGACCAGAGTTTTTAGCCGGTTTACCCAAACGTTTGAGTGTAAGGTGCGCGACGTGGCTCCCTAATCTGAACTTAAGGGTGTTAGCGGGTTGGTTTAAATTAGTTTTTGATAAAATTTATGATTTAACTTAATTAAATTTCATCATTTCGGTTCGATTTTTGGAAAAAAAAAATTGAAACTCAATTTGTTCATGAATGGTTCAGTTCGGTTCAGGTCAATGGATTATCCATTTAATTTTTTTCTTCTTAGAACTACTATTTTATATCATAATTCTTTCAAATATAACACAAATTATCAAATATATGAAAGTAGTAAAATTGATTTATTTAATATCATCAACATAATATTTTAAAATAGACTTATAATATAAATTAAAAAAAAGATTATTGAATAAAATTTACCATAATAGTCTAAATCACAACTATTTCTTACAAACTAAGCTTTGTTGTAATCAAATTTGTTGCAATTAAATTTGCTGAAACAAATAAATGAACAAAATATGATTCATTAATATTATAAACATGGTAAACAAAATATGAAAAAAATGTGAAACAAATAATAATATACCTGAAAGTAACATATTAAGAAGTTTTAATACTTGCAGTTTCAACACTTGGAGACTCAATATTAGCCTTATTTAAAGCTAAACCAAACACAATTTGAAAGTTATTGAAAATTGTTGTAAGATGTGTATGTTAATTGATTATCCCCTCGTACATTATGGTTATTGAAAGTTGTTATAAGAGTTTGATATAACATAATTTGTGTCAAATACTGTGATATATACGTATATCGGGAGCAACTACATTATATTCAAAATAATTAAGTACCTTTTCATGTTTACCCATATATTACATGCTATTATTCTCAACACAATTGAAACCTAATGTGTTAGTCTTGACTTACAAAATGTAAAAAAATGCTTTGTTGAAAAAATAAAAGAAAGTATAGAGGAAAACCTGATGCTTGGTCGATCTAAGATGAGAGAGAACAGAGAAGAAGCTGGTGCAGAAGCACAATGAAGGAGATGAGATAAGATGAGAGAGAACAGAAGCGCGAAGATAAGATGAGATGAAAGAAAATAGAGAAGCACACAAGAAAATGAAACCTAAACAACTAAACTCACATTTACAGTACCACAAGGTCCACACCTTCACAGCAAAAATGAGATGATTATGGGTTGACCTTCATTCGGCCCACATATTTATAGTACCACACATTTTTTATTGTCAAATTATTTTTTTAGTTTTAAAATTTTGATATATATATATATATATGTAAATAGTAAAATTTATATTTTTATTATGGATTCACGGATCGAGTCAATGGATCTATAAATCTAAACACATGACCCAACCTGTACATGAACAATTTTGATTGACTCGATTCAATTTTGATCCGAATATATAAATGACTCAACCAAAACTATTCGGATCGGTTCGGATCAATTTGGGTTCACGGATGACCTATACCCGTGAACACCTCTAATATGAGCCTGAAGATAAATACGATTTAATGTTTTTTATTTCTCTTCATTGAATTTAATTAGAATATTTGCTTGCAAAATATTAAACTTTGATCTTATAGTCAACTCTTAACTAAAATTTTCTTCTTATAGTCAATTCTTATTGACGTTTGTTACAATTTTCATGCTTGAGAATTGTATTTCTGGAAATCATTCATATATTTTAGAAATAAGTAAAATCTGTTTAGTTTAAAAAAATATTCTCAAGATATTTATATAAGTCTAGGAAGTTAAAGAGTACTTATTTATTACATTAAATTATTTAATAAAAGAACAATGTAATATTTTTAGTATAATAACTTATTTTTAAACTCAAGAAAGATAAATTCTCACATTTTCATGAAAATAATTTTATAAAAAAATATTTCTAATAAATATTATTTGATGGAAATGTTATTTTTTTACAAAGTAACCAAAGCATGAGAAACTCTTTATTTCCCAACATCAAAATTTTGGAAAAGTAAATGTTTTCCTTGTATCAAACAACCCCCTTAGTTAAAACTTTTGAAAACTTAGTTAGTGGATTAGAGATAAGGTCTTATATATGATTTTTAATTACTCACTTGAGTTCAAAAGTTTTTCCTACTTTAAACGACCCCTTAAATTTTTTCCTTGTATCAAACAATCCCTAGTCAAAAGTTTTTCCTACTTTAAACTGGGACTTCCTTTCCTTCCTCTTATTTTTTTAAACCATAAATAAAAAATCTGTTGATCAATAATATAAAAGTAGATAATTGTTATTATTGTTGAATGAATACATATTATCCTTAGTTAGTGGCAAATGAAAGCAATGGTGGATAAATAATTAATTTCTGAAAATTGACAAATAATGAAAAATAAAAAAAAATAGAAAAACACCTATAATATAAAGGTTTAATACATTAGTGGGTAACTGACTTTTTTTTTAAAAAAATAATTGAGTTCTTAAATTAAGAAATTGTAATTGGGTCATTGATTTTTTACAATATTTTTAGTTAGGTCCTTGAAATTATTTATGATGGCTTGAAACTGCCACAAGAATAATAATTTGTTGTGATTTTAGTAACACTCTCATTCAAAAATAAATTCTAGAGATTCTCTTATTCAGTAATGAGAATCCAGATTTATAATATAGGAATAAATTTAATTTTTGACATGTTTTAATGTAAAATAAGATCATCAGTGAGCAATTAACAAGAATATGTAAACTAAAAATGACGGGGAAAAGTTTCGGTAGTGCTTTTCTCAAAGTCTAGTCTTATATTGTAAATTTAAATTAACTCATTTTTCTTAAATAAAAACATTTCTAGAAATTATTTTTGAATGAGGGAGATTTTAGTTAGGTATTCCTAAACAACAATGTTTTAAAGATTTATTCTTACCTTCATTAAATAATGTTTCAATATTTAATGAAAATAAGAATAACTCTTTTTAAAACATTATTATTGTATTCGACCACATGTTGTACCTAATTTTATATATTGAACATTTAGTTATTTTAAAAAAAATATTTATTAATTTTAATTTTATATTTAATTTGGTTTAATAATTAGTCAAAAAATATTTTTCAATTATCTTAAACCACTCTGTTTTAATTTTTTTATGGCATACTTGATTTTCTCAATTGCTTATATGTTTGAATCTACCTTTTAATTTTTTTATAAATTGAATTTCAATAATTTTTAAAATAAAATGCAATGATTAAAAATAATTTTTGTATCAAAATATAAGTTATTTATTATAAATTTAAAATATAATTTAGATATTTAAGAATATTGATTTATTATGAAATTTAATTATAACATAATTTATGTATTTAAAAATATTATTATATTATAAATTTTAATATTATATAAAATAAATATTTATCTTATATATAAGCTAAAATGCTTGTTAGATAATATATAAATATCTCAATCATTATTTTGAGTTTTCAAATATACATTCTATACTTTTTTTTAGATGATGTAATTATTGTATACTGGCTCTATGATATAGCCGGCATAGCTGGCTAGGTACCCCGATGCAAACGACTCCAGTCGCGTATCGGTATGCTTAGATGCGAAGGGATTGAAATTTTTTTTCTTTCGATCATTGATGTCATATACTTTCATATACGGTGTGGTAGTGGAAGTTTATCATTTATGTTACAAATCAGTGACCTAATATATATGATTATTTTGTTGAAAAGTAGGAGCATTATTACTTATTAGCTTATGCTTCAGTTTCAAGTCTGAGTTCAAATTATATACAGTTTATGGGTGGTAATGCTTGTATTTTTCAAATGAACAAGCACGATAAAAGTCAAGTGGACCTCAATAAAAAGTAATCTCTTAAGAATAAGTCTGAGGAACAATAGCAAATAACCAATGATTACATGGTTTTAAAAAAATGGATATTATATCCACATATCTCATTTTCTTGTAATTCACTTATTTTCTCATTTTTCTTTATTTTTTTATATTTTTTTTATCACATCACATGTTATATTTATCTTTTTTTTCTTCCTATTTTTTTTAATTTTTTTTCTCTATCCTAACTCACCTTAAAGTTAACCCACCCTAAAGTGGGGGTGGACATTTATAACTTTCCTAAAATATTACTCTATTTGAATTTGGTATTTTGATCGCACAGAGAGTTTCAATAATCACCCAATGCTATACGATCCTTACACGTAAAATTTTGTTATTTGATCCACATGTTATATTGATGCTAATTTTAGTGTTATTATGTTGCTGCCAAAACTTGTGTAACATGATTTTTTTTTTTATGGGTAGACTTGAGTAACATGAAATTTTGATAGTTCTAATTATTAATTTTTGAAACAGCGTTGGGAGGACCAAATGCCTATTATAAATGAATGTTAAGATGAACATGCAAGAACACGATTACACGAGGAATAAAAGATGAAATGAGGTGTGTTTGATGCACGTTGGGTGTGAGTGTGACATATGTGTAGGAACATGTTAGTAAATTATTTTGTTTTCTATGTAATATATAAACATGGAAGAATGTCTATAAAAAAAATGGAAGAATGAGAATATAAATATATTAGAATAATTATAATAAATAATTAAGCTACTTTTTTATAAATAAAAAATGTGGTTTCAATTTATTTTGTGAACTAATAAATTAGTTAACGTTGTACATGAAAAATTTAAGTAAGGACCCTCCTAGATCTCAATCACGTTTTTATAAAAATAAAGAAGCTAAATTCTATTTCTTTCTTTATAAATATCATGGTTAATTATAAATAATATAGATTAAATATTTTCAAGTAATGATTTAGTTTAGTTAGTGATTATTTCTCTTAAAAATCATTATTTTATATGAAATGTTTAATAATCGTTAAAGAGAGGGTAAAAACTCGAAACACGTTGGCGTACGTGTGGAATAGGAGCCACCCTGAGTCAAACTGGTTGATTTTTTCGTTGTGGGACCCAGGTACACACTCGCCACTAGTCGTTACGTTGTCGTTTCTTCTTATATTTTCATACTACTTATATTTCACACGTGAGCTTAAATTATGAAGAAGTCATTTGTGGTGTACAGTTGTGATACATTTTAAAATATATTTTTATTATTTGATGAACAACCGTATAAAATAAATATTATATTAATCATAAAAATATATTTTATTGCACCTCATTCCAAATTTCCAATCCTAACAACACGAATTAGATTTATATTAATATACAACAACACAAGTTAGTTAGTAAAGAAAACAAAATGACAGCAAATATGTATAAATCCGTCAATATGTCTTAAAATAACTAAACTTAAAAAAAAAAAACACTAGAAAAAAGGCACCTTGCTGGTATTATTTTTGAATATAATTACTATGAGAATTTTAAACAAGTAATAATAAAAAGTTATCGCAACTCAATTGATTTTTTTTATTATATGAAGTGTAAACACACGTGTGGTCTTTAATAGAAAAAATGCAATGCCGTCATAAATAGATGCTGAAGTAATATAAATGCAATACAAAATGAAGAAGAAACATATTTATATTTTTAAAATAAAAAAACAACTCACACCAAATGACAAATGTATGGTTTAATAAAGATGTGACGGGGCATCTTATAATTTTATTATATATTTATAACGTGTTAATATATACAAGATCAAGTAACCTTTATCAAAAGTAAATTTTATCAAAAAAATAATTTAAATGTTTGTAAATATGTAATTGAATAAAAACAGCTATATTTTAAATTACATGTAATACTTTAAAAAAAATGAAATGATTACATGTCAATTATTTTTTAATTATGTGAAATTTGGTGAACTTAATTTGTTTTATGCAACTTCGAATTCAATAGATTGAGTGAGAAAACTTCCTTTTAATAAAAATTTATTGAATGTGTGTGATTGTTGATACTTAGTATCATTTGATTCTCTCTCCCACGCGCACACTTATGCAGAATTTGTTAGTGTATATCCCCTTTTTTTTTCTTAAGATTATTTTAACAACTTATACCCGAAGTGTATTTTAAGAAATTTTAAATTATGACTTATGAACATATTGTTGTCAGAAATAAATTAAAGATAGAAGAGAGAAAAAGAAAGTGAGGGAAAAGCAATGGCAAGAAGACAAAGATGAAGTTACATACTTAGATAATTAGACTATTAATTTAACGTTATTTTCTTTGGTCCCTAAAAATACAAGGGTACAATACCGAAAATCATTTTGAAAACATCCTGAAATCTTCGTTTCCGTTATTGTGAATATGTCTGTGGGTGTTTATATATATATATATATATATATAAACATGTTTATACTGGGCAACCATGTTGCTGCCAAAGTTGCAGAGCTCAAGACATATCACACATTTGCTAATGGAATAAGTGAATTGTTAACGACAAAAACTAACTTATTAATGAAGTTCAATTTTAAGAATTTGTTTGTCATTTATTTATATTTTAAAAACTACTAGATAACAGAAGGGATTCCAAAACAATCAAATGCAGAAGAAAAAATATAAGATATTGTGTGACAATTTCAAGGATCAAAATAAACAATAATTTATACAAAAAAAGTAATTCTTCAGTGAACAAATTTTATCTCAAAACCCAATAGTGTAAAAATAATTATAACGCAATCTGATTTTTTTATATTGGTAGATTAATCATTAATCTTTCACCACATACATATTAGTGTAAATTGATATCTCACTCTCATGACCCACGTTGATTGATGTAACACATTTAAAGGTTAAAAATTTATAATATGTTTAAAAATCATGTGAAAAATGACTTTTGAAGTAAAAATAATTTTATAAAAGAATAAAAAAAATTGTTTTATTTTTATTTTTATTTCTATTCATTAGATTTGTGTTTAATATGCTTTGTCGTAACAGTTTCAATTACAAACCAAAATCAAACATGCCATTAGTACTTGACGCTATGGCAGGTACAGCCATGTAGTGTAGTGTACAAGTTTGAGTGTTTGTCTGTTTAAGAAGGTTTTGTACTCGCTCGATACTGGTGGTAGGATAGTACAAGTCTGAGGAAAATCATTTAAAATAATATGCTTACAACATACTATTAATCTTCTTTTATAAATAATACAAACAATTAAAAGCCCTCGTTGCCGTCCAAGTCACCAGTTTTTTTTTTCACATGTATTTTTATTCAGAGATAATTCCATTCAAGTTATTGTTGAATATTAAATGTGAAAATCTCTTTTACCAAAAATTTAAACCCTGATTTAACTTATTAGAATTGATCTAATAATAAAAAATAAAAATAATATACATAAGATCATAAATTCTAACTTCAGTGTGACTACACAATTTTAAAAAATTGAACCTTAATTCGTCATAACATACGGGAGACTAATTCATGATCATTTTCTTAAGTTTTTTTATATAATTAAAATTTATAATAAATGTATATTTAATTAATAATTAGATACATAATTTGAAAAGTGAGGTTTTCATACTTTTAAATTTTCACTTTCTTAAATAAATGTTTTTAATATTTTTCCCTTTTTAGTACATATCACATATTATCTCCACAACTAGCCAAATTTATTTTATTTTTTCATTCACCTCAAACTACTCTTTTTTATCTACAAATCTGATTTGTACCCAAAAAAATCTACATATTTGATCTTCTTAATTATTTGCTTTGAATGTATAAACATGTTTTATCTCTATCCTAAATTAAATTTAATATTTTAAAAAAACTATCAATAATGAAAAAAAATTATATCACAATTTAAATGGTACATTATAAATGTAAAATATATTTTATATATTAAAATATTTATATAATATAAATTTGAATTATAAAATAATATCAAACCTAAATAAAAATCTCAGACTCTCCTTTTTTTTTTTCTTTTTTCCGTTTGACCTGCGAATTTCAAATCGGGTGTTCCGTTGCAAAGTATCGTATAGGTTCAAAGTTCGCCCAACATCTTCATCAATCCATTTCCATAGTTGTTGCCCGATTACTAATCGTATTTGGAACAGTCAAAGATTTTTTTAAATCACTAATAGCCTTTTTCTGTTAAAAGAGTTTTGTAAGGGAAAGAGAAAGAAGAGTAGAATTTTTATTTTAAATAATATTTACTAATTTGATTATTCTTTTACTTATAAAAAATAAAATAATAGATCAATATAAATTTTAACATTCCAATGTTTTGTTTATTTTTATAAATAAATCCCTCCCCTCTTTTTCCTATATAAGTTTTACTTTTAATCAGTATCCTTGTTTCCTAGAAGTTTCAATCCACAATTTAGAAATATGCAAACTTTTATAAGAACTTGTATTGGCAAGTGGAAAGAAAAAAGATTTACGTTTCCTATACAATTTATTACCAATTTTTATTGTTAAAACATTATTGGGCCTATATGTAGGTGTATATTGGTTACAAGTTACATTACGGGCTAAGTCAATAAAAAGAAAGAAAACAAGTATCCTAAAAAAACAAAAAATACAAAACAAGTAATTAGCATGAAAAAAAAAAACGCAACACTATTGTGATTTGGACTCGTTCACGTTAAGCCTGCAATGTGAATTGGACTTGGCATGAGAGGCACTCTGCATGAAGTTTTCAAAGAAGAGGTCCGATAAATACAACATTCACAACTTACAAGCAAGCTTTTCGGCTTATTACTTCAATCGATCGTGTAAGCAACGAAAGCTTCGCATTTTTTATCAGTACACAGACAATGATGACTTCATTTTGTTTTGTTAAAGCTGGGATATACATGATTAATTAAAAGTTATAAGATTTGTATGATGATTCAAAAATTAAAGAGAATTTCACATTAACATTCTAATAAAAACTAACAATTAATATTAACTATTAATTAAAAATAATTTATTAAAATATTATTTTTTATAGGTTTTGTCAATATTATAGGATGCAATTTTTTTGTGTCAGGATCGCTTTAAATAATCTTGTTTCATGAGATATACTAGTTGCTTCATAGGTCAATTGTACTCCAAATATGGATAATAGTTGAACAACCTCACTCAATCTCGTAACAACTCAGATAAGAAAAAAAATGAAAGGCAAGTAAAAGAAGTGACAAGCAAAGAGACAACTAGGTTTTATGGGTTTTATAGTTATCAAAAAATTCAAGCAAAATCTTTTGACTTTCCACCATAAGTTATGACCTCGAAGGTTATGAACCCATCATGAGAGCCACAAACATCGAAATGACGTGAAGAATGAAACGCTGTCGTAGGGGTCTAACTATGCCATTGTTTGGGATTTTATGACCAGATATGAAAAGACATGTCTATTCCTTCCACACATAACGTGCCATGTGGCATTGTCCAAAAAAAGGTTTTAGGATGTCGTGCCCTAAATGAAAAGTCACATTTCATCTTGTTGAAAAAATCATGGCCTCATTTGACCACGTGTGTCACATCAATGATTGAAATTACAACCCTTAGGTTCAACTTTTTGCACATCTTATTCATAAAGACAAGTCGATTGTGACACTCATTTCTATAAAATCACATCGGTAAAATAAATTAAGTCAGCCACAACAAAACACGCTTCAATGAGACAAATTGGAGCCCATTTTGAGAACTTATCCACAACTCATGTTTGATGTGAAGCTCTTAGGTTCATTTCTGACTTAGAGCTTGGAGGGCTTGTATATTGTACAAGTTACACTAAAGGTCAGTTACAAGTCGACCCCTAATCATCACTACCAAATATATAATATTGGACTTAGTGGGTTATGTGGACATTTACTGACTTGGTAATGGTCCTCAACTAATAATAGGTGCATGGCAATAGGGACAAGTACGTTACATTCTTTATCTCATTAGAACTCATAATATATATTGACTTGAGTGTCAGAGTTCCTTTTTAGATACTCACCCCCACCATAAGAGAAGGAGCTCAAACTAAGGTTAGGAAGACACAAATAAGATCAAAATCACCTAAAAAGTGGTAAGAACACATTCTAATAAAAATATCAATTAACACTGACTACTGATAAAAAAAATGATTAATTAAAAATATTATTTTTTATAGGCTTTGTGAATATTATATGACGTAATTTTTGTATGTGTCATATTTGCGTTAAATAATTTTATTCTTTGAGATATATGTGAGGTGATTCACAAATCAATTATAATCTAAATATGGATAATAGTTAGACAAATTATTTGAAAATATTTTTTAAAAAATATTTCATACACATAAATTTGATTTTTTTTCAAACCATGTATTTATATTTTGTATAATGATTAGTACTTTACTAGCAGTACTCTCGACCCTAACTTAGTGCAGCTTGATTGATTTCTCTTTCTCTACTTCAGCTTCTCAGCTGCTTCCTCATCCATGATGTTACCCTGACCCATGGCTTAAGAGCTCAAGATGGTCCATAACAGCCGGACCTGGAGATTTTCCTTAAATGTGATTTGCTTACTTATTTATTGGCATTAGACTTGTTGATATTAACCCAAATGTTAAAGACTATCAAAGATTGGAATTCAACCCATAATAAGCTGAACTTAAATATCCAATCTAGAGTCTAAACACGGTTTAATGATAAAACTGGAATCAGCCTATACACAGTGTGAAATGCAATATTAATTGTTCTCTTGATGCACATCCCGATTAACAACAAATATACCTCATTCCTTGACAAGATGTTGTTAGTCTTGCTCTTGCACCCCCAATTTGCTCCACACTTGATTTAATTATAATTTCATTTTCGTCAACTGTTATTCTTTTGTGTTCAAATTGACATCTAATTATATATTCATTTCTTTAATCTGTAACGTAAAGATATAAATCTATTCACCCCCCCC
>PYAF01002219.1:111148-121845 GCA_007407185.1 Glycine tomentella | reverse complement strand
TGGGATTCGAAATTTATCGTCCCCACAGACGGCGCCAATGTTTCGTTCTGGAAGAACGGAAATGTCCGACGAGTGTCGCCGGAGGTGTTGCTATAGGATCGGACTCTCCCCTGCTGATCTATGGTGGTGAGACCAGCGACTGAAGAGAAGATCGCACTGACACGGGAGCAATTGGGGTGCTGTGTGTGCCGTGCGAATGAAAAGGGAGAGTCAGAAAAGTGTACCTTGAGAATGTCTGGAGGGTTGTATTTATATTGAATGATGGGCCTTGGACCTCAGCTCATAAAGGATCTATTTACAGACACAATAATGGGAAATAATGGCAAGATATGATTACTGGAATTGGAATTATTACATACCTGGTAAAAAAGGATCCGATTACCAATCAGATATCCGAATTGATTGAGATAGATTCTTTCCTTTCCGTAACAGGGTTCTATAAAAGCATTTGCTGATATCATTAATGCACTCTTCTTCTTCTTCTTCACTGCGTGCCAGCATACATCAAATATAAGTTGCAGTATTAAAGTGGCTGATCCATACTATCTATTATCTCATCCGTGAGAATGGTTTCCGCGGAGAACGATTCCAATGAAACAACCAAAACTCATCGAACCATCATCGGTAAGTCCATGCGAACGGTGCGCTCCAAACTATTCCAACACGACCGCGCTACGTGCGTCTCTGACAACTTAACCGGTTCGCTAATGGAGCTCGCCTCGCAAAACAACAAATCCGTTAAATCTTCCATTACGGAGGAGCAACTCCTCGAGCTCTCTCAAGCTCTGAGCGATTTCTCCGCCTGTAGCAGCGATATCTCCGGGGAGCTCCAGAGGCTCGCCACCGTCTCCTCCTCCCAACCTCCTCCTGCTGCTCCTCACGTCGACGGCCTACCCCAACCTGAGCACGAGCCTTGCCTAGGGTTTCTCCAGAGGGAGAGCTTCTCCACCGAGATCATAGAGAGCATCTCGCCGGAGGATCTTCAGCCGACGGTCAAGATCTGTGTCGACGGACTGCACTCGCCGTCTGTGGCCGTGAAGCGATCGGCGGCGGCCAAGCTTAGGCTGTTGGCGAAGAACCGAGCCGACAACCGCGCTCTGATCGGCGAGTCCGGCGCGGTGGCTGCTCTGGTTCCGCTGCTCCGGTGCAGCGATCCGTGGACGCAGGAACACGCGGTAACGGCGTTGCTGAACCTGTCTCTTCTGGAAGAGAACAAGGCGCTGATAACGAATGCCGGTGCGGTGAAGGCGCTGATTTACGTGCTGAAAACAGGGACAGAGACTTCTAAGCAGAACGCGGCGTGCGCGCTAATGAGTCTGGCGTTGGTGGAGGAGAACAAGAGCTCGATCGGGGCTTGCGGGGCAATACCGCCGCTGGTGGCGCTGCTGTTGAATGGGTCCCAGAGAGGGAAAAAGGACGCGCTGACGACGTTGTACAAGCTGTGTTCGGTGAGGCAGAACAAGGAGAGGGCAGTGAGTGCCGGGGCGGTGAGACCGCTGGTGGAGCTGGTGGCGGAGGAGGGGAGCGGGATGGCGGAGAAGGCGATGGTGGTGCTGAACAGCTTGGCGGGCATTGAGGAGGGGAAGGAGGCGATTGTGGAAGAAGGTGGGATTGGTGCGCTTCTGGAAGCGATTGAGGATGGCTCAGTCAAGGGGAAGGAGTTCGCTGTTTTGACTCTTGTTCAGCTCTGTGCTCACAGCGTTACCAACAGAGCCTTGCTTGTCAGGGAGGGAGGGATTCCGCCTCTTGTTGCTCTTTCCCAGAACGCCTCTGTTCGAGCTAAGCTCAAGGTATATTTATATATCTTGCTTCCTAAATCTCAATGCTTATTGTTGTATATACCTAATGGTTAAATGGTTTTAGAATGCAAATTGGAGTCATCAACCCTTCCGGAGGGGCTGCTTGGTGTCATAAGAAGAAGAAGAGGGGACTGAGGGAGTCATCACTTCCTTTGTTTGGCAACATGCATTGCTAAAGAAGTGTTGCTCACTCCCCTTTTTTTGTTTGGTTTGATCTACCATTAAAATGATCTGATTGCCCTTTATCTAGTATAGTAGATTTATTTGAAATATTTACATAATGGGTATGTAAATTGGGGGGAAATGTAGGACGCATAAACCATTTTATCCCCTCCCGATACTTCCTATAAGGGAGTCATGCAAAATATGTGCTTTCCACAGAAAATGAATCCTACCTTCCAACTCTTCCAAGGGATGATGAATGCAGTCCTTTTCCTGTTCCTTTTTTTTCCCCACCCAAAACAAAGTACAATAAACAGACTATTAGGCATTATTATACATTTTTTTCTTTCTATTTATAGATGCCTTTGTTTGCTTCAAATGTAGGTTTTACATTCACCGACAGTAGACATGCTGTTGGATTAAGGAAAATCAATTTTAACTCTAGCAACTCCAGGAAGCTTTTGCATTTGCTGTTCACACGATTGCATTCTCTGCTGTTGTTTTTTCCCTCAAACACTGTAATCTTTTCTTAGTTGTCACCTTATATTGAAGTTTCTTGTTGGTTTTGCAGGCTGAGACACTTCTTGGATATTTGAGAGAATCAAGACATGAAGCATCATGTTCAAGTCCTTAGAGAAGTAATTTATACTTAACTATGTATTATATAATGTAATTGGTTGTTGTACATATAGTGTTTTTTTGGTTTGTAACTTTGTACAGTGTGGATTTTTTAAATTAGAAGCTAGCCAGCACAGCTGTAGTCTGACCCTTGATGATTTAAGCTAGGTTCAGTGATTTTGCTTTCCCTTGTTCAATGTGTTATGTTTCCAGGAGTTGTGTTGTGGTGTTAGTTTTTCTTTCTCTTAATCTATTTGTTTTGAAAAATTCCAGTTTTGGTAGAAAAGGCTTGCTGATTTTTTTGTGGTTTTGCCTCTCTTGTAGTGAAGCTGTGAAAGTAGAGGTTGTAGTGCACTACCACTCGGAATATGTGTTAGGTCATAATTTTTTATTTTGGTCTTGGAATTTTAATTTGGTTACACTTTGATGCTGTTAAACCACTCCATCTGTTTCCACTGAATACCCTTTCGGAGTCTAGCACCCGCCAACCGGGACATAACTTTCGACCGAGATGACTTTCACGTAATATTTGTACCTTGGAATTCTTAGATTACTTGTTGTTTACCAGCAAATCTTAAAAAGTAAATTGTCTTAGCTAAAAAAAAAGTATATTTTCGTTCTAAGATTGACATGATATTTCCGTGGAATTTTTTATATATTGCTTGCTTACCGGCAAATCCTGAAAGTACATATTGTATCTTTTCTTTCTAAGACATGCTATTGGCTGGAATGAAGTTGCGGAAAAGATATAATATCCGTTCTTGCTAAGATTTGATGCATGTTGGTTATTCGTTTGGGATTCAAGTTTTGTGCAAAATTATACATAACAGATAAGCAGTACGCAGTTTTTGGAAACCAAAGGCACTATTAAAATAGATGTGCATCGTATACCATTGAGAATTCTCTGTAAGACCAAGGTGGTAGTGATTGGTAATATTGAAAGAAATTATCAGATGTAGCAGAAAATTGGAAGATTTTTTTTTCTAAAATATAATGTTTGGTTTAATTATAATTGAGTGCATTTAAAATGAAAGTTAAAAAAATTCATAATGCATAAAAAAATTATCTTAATTGAAATATGTCATCTCTTTTTATTTCAATTCATTTTTACACCTCTTTGATTGTTTTAAATGCTAGAAAACTGATCTGATCCCATACCTATTTCCTGAGAAAAGTAGAGCACCTATCTCGATAAATTAAATTAAGATAGGCATTGTAATTTGTAAGATGCATTTATCTTTATTTTTTCCCCCAGTTGCTTAATGGCTGTTTAGATTGTTCTTAATGCATAAAATGGGAGATATAGAGGAATGCTAGGTGGGTGTGAATTTATGTGCATAGGAATTAGGATGAGTTAGGAGGGTGTTGGTTCATTTGAATAAAAAGTGATGATGGTGTGGGCCCGTGAAGCTGCTTCACCTTGTTGCAAAGCGGCTCGCTGGTCTCATGCTTTCATGTGCGGTATCAAGTTGCATCAGTATGCCCCACAGCCACCATGCTGATCAACCCCACCACAGCCACAGACTACATCTCTGTGGTACCAATTTTCCTCAAATATCTTCTTTTTTATTTTTCTTCCTTCCTTTTCAAATCATCTTGTTGCCTTTAATAAATTAATAATCGCCAATTAGCTGGCACAGCAGGTATTTTCCGCGCCTCTGTTTATTTGGATAATTTGAAGTTTCGAATAATCAGCTGTGTCGGTGTTCTCATCTTTAGTTCACTCATAACCATTTACCAAAGGTTTTGTACACATTAGGTTGATGCTTGAATCCAAAGGTGAAGAGCTGTTTGGTGTAAGGGACAGTGCTTTCTCTCACGCAAAAGTATGAGTTGCTGATATATACAGAAACCAACAAAAGCTAGTGGTTGAATTCTCTCTTCTTCCATGTACTAGGCTTTGCGATTAAACAAATTTCTACTAAACATTCAAACTGATTTTTCTTTTTCTTTTTTAATATACGCGATCAGAAGGAAAGAGGGGTAATGGTTTATTTGATTTAATTTTTATTGTATGATATTTAAATTTAATCGAATACGGTGTGATTATGTTATCCCCACAGTATATTTTTAGTAAATTAAATGCATTTAAAGTTACACAAGAACTCTGCTATGATTTTTTTTTTATAGTTTATCTCGAAAATCAATTATTTTTTATTACAATCCGTAATGCTCATTTTTTAAAGGCAAAGACAATTTTATTCCATCCCCTGATGCTCATTAAATACGGAAACAACACAGATAATCAATCATGTCCTAGAATAATCTGGTATTTGCCAAGATTTATCAATTTAAGTGGCATGATCAACCAATTATGCATAATATTTATTTTTTATTGATCACAACAATCAGTATCAAGAATTTTAACATATTATTATTTACATGGCATGAAGTGAACATGTTACAACCGTAAAATTGTGTGATATAATTTATTGATTATGAGTTTGAATTTAAAAATAATCTCTTTGCATATATCACTTATCTTCAAATCGAAGAACTTTTAAACAATGAGATAATAAACTACATAATTATTTACATGACATAAATAGAGAATAATGAGTAATATTTATTTTATTTAATTATTGCATGATGATGATATTAAATAATCTTAATTTGTCTTGTAAAAAAAATATTTATTTGCCACATTACAATTAAGTAGCCAAGCAGCACAATCAACCAACCAAGCAGTACGATCAAATAATCTTAATTTACCAAACCACAATATATGATCAATGAAGGATGTGATAAATATGAAAATATTTACGTCATAATTATTGTGCAATGTTAGGCCATAAATCGTGTTAGCAAGAAATTCAACCAAGTTTATTAACCTTTATTTTAGAAAAAAAAACGTAGGATTTTTTGTTCATGAATTAATTATACCAATGCAACCTAAATGCAAATTCCCTAAAAACATGATTACTTAAGAATGATTATTCTAATGTGAGTGATTTTCAGATGGGCACACAGGTAGAAATAATTTGAAAAGGATAGAAAAAAAATCATCTAATAAGAAATTTCAAATATGAAGTGAATCCTAGTCAAAAAGTATAGTCAAGCTGTGAATTTCAAGGGTTAGTATAACAGTTAATCTAATTAGAGATTTAAGTCCCTTAAAAATTAATTTCAATTCCAATTAGATACTCATCTTTCTTTTCTCTCAATGTATTGAAGGGTTAAATTTGAGAAACTCCCAAGTTTTTGTTAGCAAACGTCTTACCATAAACTTGAAAGGTAACTAAATTTCCACTATTTATTGAATACCTACAAGGTCTTTTTTATTGGATGAACAATTTAGAATGTCATTTTAAAGCACAAAAGGAAAACTGAAGTTTATAACAACATAGACAGATTCTGAGATTCACTTCTCTCTCTCTCTCTCTCTCTCTTGTTTTTTTTTTTTTTTTCCTTTTTCATTCTTTCGCTTTCCATTTTTTTCTTCATCCCTTTTTTTGTCATTTCCTTTTGGTTTCTTTTTCCCTTATAATTTTCTTTTCCTTTTTCAGGGGCATTTCACAATAGCATAAACAGAGAAACTAAACCATTTACAGTACCGTAAAAAATATAATAAAAATAAATATCATAATGTAGTTTCATTTATTATTTGCAGCAGAGAAGAAGAGAAGAAATGATGTTTTTTCTTGAACAAGAAGAAAAAAGCCTGTAGCATTAATGCTACTCTTGATATTCTTACTCGGTGTCATCGTCCTTTTTCTTGATTTCCTTGTTCTTCTTGTTAAATGGGAAAGGTCTGAAGCCATCTTGAAGCAACTTCTCAACTTCCTCGAACTGAAGGCCTTTGGTTTCAGGCACTAATAAATAGATTGCTACGAGTGCAACCAAGGAGAAGCCAGCAAAGAGGAGGAATGTGCCAGCCGCGCCTAAAGACTCTGTCATGCTTAATAATGACTCACTCATTATGAGATTAGCACACCAGTTGGAAACTGCAGCTATACCTCCACCAAGACCTCTGTATCTCAATGGGTATATCTCTGAGTTCAGAACCCAAGGTCCTGTTCCCATTCCCGGAGCGTATGCTATGATGTACAATCTCAACACTACAACAGCGAGGATTCCAATTTTGCTTGGGCAACCCTGAGAAAAACCATACTCATTTTCTGCAGCCAAGCATGCTCCCGGAAGAAACTGGATAACAAAAGAAACAGTTTTGTTCAATGACACCAATTAATATCTATGTAATATATAGTCGAGTTTTTCAATTTATAATAAAACTCAAATATATGTTCTACACTATAGAAATTAGTCATATCATGATACTTTTAAACCATATAATAATTTCTCGTGCACGAGGGCACGCATATTGATTATACCATGACACTCTAGAACCATGTAATAATTTCTTGTGCCTGCATGAGGACATATTTATGTAAGTTAAAGAGAAAAAAAAGGTTATGCATTAAAGGTATAAAAAAATTTATGCACTTATTCAATTACAAATCATCATGTATCATAAATTTATTGATTTTTAAAATAATTTATTTTAAAATAATTCAAACATTTATTTGTGATTGGATGATAAGTGGATAGACATTAAAGTATAAGTTAAATATTCATGAGAGCAGTTGCCTAAGAATATAAGAGGAAGTTGGAAGAAGTTAAAGTACTTTATTATCAGTGTTGGCACAGAAGGCACAGTCTGCCTGCAAGCATTGCATGCAGTTCCATGAAGAGAGAGCAGGGGCATTTGTGTAAGCCAGGCACGTAGAGTTTCCACCATAAGCGAGGGTGTCCTGCTTACTAATACCAGGAGCATTTTGAGCTGTCTGGTAAAATATAGCACTTGAAACGAGGAGGCAAACAATGATCCCAACCATGGAAATGAGAATGAGTCTTCTCCTGCCATATCTATCAATGAAAACCATACTCAGGACAGTGCCAAGCGCATTTAGACCAGATGTAATGATAGAGAGTGCAAGAGCTGTGGAGTTGGAGGCAATTCCAGCAAACTGAACAATGGTTGGGCTGCAATACATCAGCGTGTTGATGCCCACAAACTGCTGAGCAACTGAACAGTGACGCCAGCATACAGACCTCTTCGAACTACACGGTTTTTAAAAGCACCCTTCAGTTTCTGCGCTAAACTTGACTTCCCATTCAACTCTTCCTCCTCCTTCTCAGTCTCAACCGAATCTTGCATCACTCTCATCTCCTCTTCAATTTCACTAGGGCGATAGATTCTCAACAGGATCTCCTTTGCCTCCTCTTTCTTCCCCTGAGATACATGTTAATTACTTGATCATTCATATTTATTTATGCTATAAACCAATCACGCTTCTTTGGTAGATTAACAGAATGCACAAAAACTTCATTCTGGATTACCTGACTGTAGTGCTATCCATCTGGGTGACTCAGGGAGGGACAACATTAATACGAACTGAAGTACAGCAAGAATTCCAGCCACCCCAAGCATCCATGGCCAGGTTCCAGGTGCCTAAAACACATCAAAATTTGACCATTTAGAATCTGACAATTAATGTTATCCAAAAGTTTTAGACTTTTCATTTCCTATATATCTATGCATGCATTACCCTGGTGAATGCCAAATTGATAAGGTAGGACAGAAATTGGCCTCCTGTGAGAAGCAAACCATTGACACAGACTAGAGCTCCTCGTATGTTATGAGGAGAAGCTTCTGACATGTATAGAGGGTCAGTCATGGATGCCATACCAACTCCCAATCCAACTAAAACTCTCACAACAATGATGACCCATGGAGCTTGTGCAAGAGCCATAACTATTGCACCAATAAAGAAAAATACATGAGGCTAAAATTGATTTTTTTCGCCCTAGTTTGTCATTCATCCATCCTCCAAATGCAGCACCGATGATAGCTCCTGCAACTGCCATACTTACAATCGTTTCCTGCAAACCAATAAAAAAAAAAAATTAAAGTCAACCATCTAGAAAATTGAGAGTAAAAATAAAATAGCTTCTTCCTTGACTTTGGTGCGTGCGTGCGTGCATCTTTAGATTAAAATGAACATAATTCACCTGTACATGTTTTCTTGTCAACCTCTTCTAAGTCCTCACGGATGTACAACAAAGCTCCAGAGATCACACCTATAAGGGGGATTTGGTGTAAAAAAAAAAAAATGAATTTCATATATATGATGTTATATAATAGAAGCAACATATATGTCGAAGCAAAGTTCAAAAGGGAAGTTTGAATTACCTGTATCATAACCAAATAGGAGCCCTCCAATGCCAGCAGACAAAGCAAGGCGCATGATGTATGGCGAACCAGTTGCTCTGTTCCAACATTGGTAAATGGTGCTTGCAAAATTGAAATATACATTTGTTGGTTTTATCTTAAGTGTAGTCCACGTTCAGTTTTTTAAAAAATCCACTAACAAACTATCCCAATTCTGTAGTGACTGGGTTTCGATCCCAATACCCTTCATTTGAAAACCCTTGCACAGATCGCTAAGCTACTATATGTTTCTTATTATTTAGTTGCTTTTGCTACTACTTATATCGTTATGCGTGTCTCTTATATTAAGAGTCTTTTAATTTAATTTATATTGCTCATAATTTATTTATTTATGTAATAAATCGTTGAAATTATGAATTATGCATTTAGATTATTTACATTATTAAGAATATTATGTAAATATTTAGTTCTTATTTAGAATTAATTAATCTGAATGATTGATTATTTAATTTTATTGTTTATGGTTAATTGCAATAAAATTAATTATGGAAATAAGAGAATATTTTATGATCTTTATAATTTAATTGATTAAAGTTTAGTCACAGCAACTTTAATTATTTAAATTATATATTAAGAGGCTATAGATCACATAAGGTAAATAATATTAATTGTAATTAGTCATATATAATATAATAGATATTATCTCATAGGAATTTCTATTATAGTTTAATATGATTAATTAGGATAAAATATTAAATTATATTTCTTGACTTGCCCACAGGAATCAGGAAACATAACGAAATAGTTTTATCATGATTTCACATGAATTTGATTGAATTAAAATTTTAGCTCACAGTCAAATTTTATGTCGCTAAATTCATAATTAATTTTGAGCATGACTTACATTGGTAAATTATGATACATTATTATTTTATTTTGTTTCAAATCTTAATTATGAGCATATAATTTTGCAGTCATACAGCCTATTAACTCTATTGAAGTTCCTGAACTAAAAGGGGATAACTACCCCATCTGGAACGAAAGAATCCTCTTGAACTTGGGATACATGGATATTGATTATGCTATCAGGAAACCTGAGCCACCAGCGATCACTGAGGACAGTGAGCTAGATGCGGTGGATCTTTATGAAAAATGGGATAGATCCAACCGTCTGTGTGTCATGTTCATTAAGACCAATATATTTGCTGGTATTAGGGGTTCAGTTGAAAAATATGACAATGCTAGAGTGCTCCTAAAGTCTATTGATGAGCAATTTGAGACTTCGGAAAAAGCATTGGCCAGTACCCTAATCATGAGATTCTCTTCCATGAAGCTCACTGCCTTGAAGGGTGTGCGTGAGCACATTATGCAGATGAGGGACATTGCAGCTAAGTTGAAAACTTTGGAGGTGGATATGTCTGACAATTTTCTTGTCCACTTTATTTTGAATACTCTCCCAGCACCATATGGTCCCTTTAAAATATCCTACAACACACATAAAGAAAAGTGGTCTATTAATGAACTAATCACCATGTGTGTTCAGGAAGAGGGAAGGTTGCAGATGGAACAAGGAGAGAGTTCCTTGCTCACAAGGGACAAGAAAAGGGACGACAAGAACAAGGGAAATGGTAAAATACCAACCCAAGGTGGAATTAAGAAGGAACCATCTCGATGCTTTTTCTGTAAAAAGAAAGGGCACATGAAGAAAGATTGTTCTAAGTTCAAACAATGGTTTGAAAAGAAAGGCATATCTATCTCTTTAGTTTGTTATGAATCTAATATGATAAATATAAATCATAACACATGGTGGATTGACTCTGGTTCTACAATCCATGTTTCAAATACCTTGCAGGGTATGCAAAACCTAAGGAAGCCAGTGGGAAGTGAGTTATGCATCTATTCAGGAAGCAAGATGAGCTCACCTGTTGAGGCTATTGGGACCTGCA
>PYAF01002219.1:82197-109218 GCA_007407185.1 Glycine tomentella | reverse complement strand
AATCAGCGATACCTAGTGATTATGTTGTGTATCTTCAAGAATCTGACTATAACATAGGAGCCGCAAATGACCCTGAAACGTTTTCACAAGCCATGAGTTCTAAGGAATCAAACTTGTGGTATGATGCTATGAAAGATGAGATGAATTCTATGGCATCTAATGGAGTCTGGGATCTTGTTCAGTTGCCTGATGGTGCAAAAGCCATTGGTTGTAAATGGGTCTTTAAAACTAAGAAAGACTCGTCAGGTAACATTGAGAGATATAAAGCTAAACTCGTAGCCAAAGGATTTAATCAAAAGGAAGGAATTGATTACAAGGAGACATTTTCTCCTGTGTCTAGGAAAGATTCTCTTCGTATCATCTTAGCATTGGTTGCATATTTTAACTTAGAGTTGCAGCAAATGGATGTGAAAACAGTCTTTCTCAATGGAGATCTAGAGGAAGAGGTTTACATGAAACAACCAAAAGGATTTCCCTCTAACAATAGTGAGCAATTGGTGTGTAAGCTTAAGAAATCTATATATGGGTTGAAACAGGCCTCCCGTCAATGGTATTTGAAGTTTCATGATGTTATTTCGTCATTTGGTTTTGTGGAAAATATTATGGATCAATGTATATACCAGAAGGTTAGTGGGAGCAAAATCTGTTTTCTTATTCTATATGTGGATGACATTTTACTTGCAACCAATGATAAGGGTTTGCTATATGAAGTGAAGAAATTTCTCTGTAAAAACTTTGACATGAAAGATATGGGAGATGCCTCTTATGTTATTGGTATCAAAATACATAGAGACAGAATAAGAGGTATTCTTGGTTTGTCTCAAGAGACCTATATCAACAAAGTTTTGGAAAGATTTAGGATGAGTAATTGTTCACCGAGTGTAGCTCCCGTTGTAAAGGGTGACATGTTTGATCTAAGCCAGTGTCCCAAAAATGACCTTGAGCGGGAACAAATGAAGAATATTCCTTATGCCTCAGCTGTTGGAAGCCTTATGTATGCTCAGGTCTGCACAAGACCTGACATTGCTTTTGCTGTTGGAGTACTAAGGAGATACCAGAGCAATCCAGGTTTAGACCATTGGAAGGCTGCAAAGAAAGTGATGAGATACCTTCAAGGAACTAAAGACTACATGCTTATGTATAAACGAACTGAAAAATTGGAGGTGATTGGTTATTCAGATTCAGACTACGCTGGCTGCATTGACTCAAGAAAATCCACTTCACGATATATTTTTATGCTAGCCAGTGGAGCTGTGTCTTGGAGAAGTGCCAAGCAGACCTTGACTGTCACTTCCACTATGGAGGCTGAGTTCATATCTTGTTTCGAGGCTACCTCACATGGTGTATGGATGAAAGGTTTCATTTCTGGGCTTAGAATCATGGATTCTATTTCTAGGCCAATCAGGATATATTGTGATAATTCGACTGTTGTTTTTATGGCTAAGAACAACAAAAGTAGTAGTCGAAGCAAGCATATCGACATTAAATATATAGCCATAAGGGAGCGTGTCAAGGATAAGACAGTGGTTATTGAGCACATTAGTACTGAATTAATGATTGCTGATCCTTTAACTAAGGGCATGCCACCATTTAAATTTAAGGATCATGTAGAAAGAATGAGACTTGGTTCCTTTATGTGATTTTCGTTGTAAGAACGATATTATTTTTTAAATAAAACTGTATTGTGATGTTTTCTTTCATTTTATGCGCATTAAAGTTATTTATTTTGGAAACATCAATAAAGTTTGGACCTAGAATAAACGTTGAGTTTATTCATTAAGTTATATGAGCTTATTATGTAAATAATGGGATATTAGAGGATATATCGCCATGATTCGTGTATTTTATTTCTTATTATGTAAATAATGGGATATGTGGACCAAGTGGGAGAATATTGGTTTTATCTTAAGTGTGGTCCACGTTCAGTTTTTGAAACTACCCACTAACAAACTATCCCAATATTTTAGCAACGTACACTTTGGCAAAACAAACTAAAACGTTGACTCAGATTTGTGGAGATTTTGTAGGTGCACAACTGAAACCTTTAATGGCAAGGATTTTATATATAGCAGTGTGTCTTCCTCCTTTTGGGTCCTCAATACTTACTCTCCATACATAGCTATACACCACCAGTGTGTGAGAGCAAAAGTTTGGAAGACTTAGAATCAACAATACAAACTCGAAATAATGGCGAGAGGTATTTATAAATCTATTATATTCCGCATTAGTGTTTATGACTTACAACATTTACATACACTGCTTCCAATCTAAGGTAGATATTGTAACGTTTGTGTAACCACCGACCAAAACATGCTTAATTTCAACCCCTTATTCAAATCATTGACAGTCCTATGAAAGCGCAAAACAACTTTCCGAAAGTTATTTTTGGTTGTTGCATGTCTAAGCGGCAGATACAGAAAATTATGAAACATTTCACCTTTTCTTTCACTTACATTGCATGCGTTCCTCTCTTCTTCCTTTCGGAGAATATAACTGCAGGGTGTGTGCAGTTATATATTCCACAGTTTAAAATTTTATATTTAACTTTAAACTGCAAAATTCTCTTTAGATCAAAGGACTAGATTAACGCAATTCTTTTGTAGACAATCTCAATCCCACTTTCTGGATAAGAAGATTAAGTGTGTGTTTGGATTAACAATAAAATTGATTTTAGTCAAAATAAATTTTGAAGTGATGTATATATGTTTTGATGTTGTTATTATAAAATCAAGTTATGGGAGTAAAATTCAATACAATTTTTTTATTCAATGTAAAAGTTAATGATAATTGCTTTAACTCAAAAACAATTCTGAACTTTTCTCTAAAATAAAATTAAATATATAAAAATATATCTAAAATTAATTTTAAATTCAGAATTAACTTTTCAACATGAAGTCAAACAAGTACTTGCAGAATTGATTTTAAATTGAAACAATTTTAAATACCTTTTGCGTTGAATTATAAAATTTATATAAGATTTTACTCTAACTTAATTCTATAAAAAAACAAAAATATAAATTCAACATTAATTTTTCTCAAAATCAATTTTGAACCCTTATCCAAAGCACGCACTAAATTCGAATATGCCTGGTGATAGCTTCTATTTATTGCTCCCGTACAAAAGTCAGAATAACAATCACAAGAGTTTTGCCTGAGAAAAATAAACTGTCATTGATGAATATGTTGTGTGCGTTGCAGAATGCATGTATGGATGAATTGCATTGAGTAACGTCACATAAATGACAGCTGTTAACTAGACATTCTGTCAATTGAAATTCCAAATATAGGCGTAAATTGAACTGATGTTATCCAATCCATCCATGATTTATAAACATTAGCATATAATATCTTTATACAAAATGAGGTTTACAAGCAATGTTTATATTCTAAGCTAGCTACAATATCCCCCTCAAAAAAAAAATATTGTAAGCTACAAGATAATATTGTCTTGTAAACTCCATTTTGTATAAAGATGTAACACCCAACATTAGCTTATATTATGAGGCTGCATCGTTGGGTTGCTTGTAACTCCAATAACAATTATCTCAAATTACGATTTTTATATCTTTATTTTCTCAATCATTTTTTTCGTTCAATTAGGGACAAAACTAAAGTTACATGATAAAAAAGGCTAATTATAAAAACTAAAGTTTATCAAACAAATATATAAGTATCAATTTGATACAATATATTAATAGTCATATACTCATATATTTTCCAAAACAATTAAAAAATATATTTTCACAAGAGACAAATTAAATATTTTTTGTTTTTGTTTGTGTGAACTAAAGATATCACTCAATTGATAGTGGGAGAATAATTCCTTTTAAGACACAAAAAACATGTTAATTTTAAAATGTTACGTAACAAAAAAACTCTAATTCTTTATTTTTTTATATTGGAAATAAGATATCTTTATAATCAGAAAAAGTCATCAGACTAATCCTCCAGACATATAGAGTATGAAAAATAAATTAATCATCTATCAGACGTACTGAACTTTATTGATTCTAATCTTAAGTTAATATACTCTTTCTAGGAACTTGTTATTGTTGATCTTTTAAAATTTTAAATTCAAAGGTTTAAAAGAAATTATTATTATATTTGTTATAATTATATATTTTTAGCTTATATATTTTAAATTTTCTTAATTAATTTCGTATATCTTATTTTTAGTTTAAAGGTAATTATTATATATATAATTTTTAATTTATATGCTTATTCGTTTAATTATGAGTTCATTTGTTTAATTTTTTTTAAGAAAAAGTTTTTTAATTTAAAGATATGTTTAGAAAATTTATAATACTTCTAAAAAATTTAAAAAGCAAAATCCCGAGTTTAATACTTTTCATAAAGTAAAAGTTGATAAATAAAGATATTCACTTTTCCTAAAATTGATTTTACTTATATTAAATCTGATTTTGTGAATAATTAAAAAAACAAACAGTACAAGTTATATTGCAAACACATTTTCTCTACCACCGGGGTAGGGGGTAGGGGGTGGGTGTACAAATTTTTGTGCTAAACTATTCAAATTTCCACGGTTAAAGAAATAAACTCTAAAGATATGTTTAGACTACGGTTGAAGTCTTTCAAAAGTATGTTTGAAACATTTATCCATAGCATGTTTGGTTTGAATTATGTAATGCAATTCTTCACGTGAAATGGAAGCAGCTCCTTGTAGCTTCCACACAATTGCGACGTGAAAAAATTGGAGCAATGCACGTACAAAAATGTCCAAGCAAACACGTGCGTTAAATTTTCAATGAAGATGCCGATGACGTTGTGATTAGGGATACAGAGAGATTGAAAGTGAAATATTTAGGAAGTTAACTCAATACTATGAACATTTAGAATGCTGAAAACTTGTTACCTGGATGGTGAAGCAGTTTGAGAAATTTTACACGTAAATCCACTCCGCCTTACAAGTTAGAGTTAAGCAATTTCCTTTGGCGCTGTAACTACTGCATGCTTAATTATATGAACAATCTTTCTAATTCACGACTTACACAATACGTTCAGGTAAATGTTACTTCTACAAAGCAAATAAACTCAAGAAGTAAATTCATTATGCATGCTTAGAATTATGTATCTATTATGACACATGAAACTACAGGGTGATATAATAGTAGAGTAGTAGACCAAAACCTTGAGCTTAATGTAAATGTGTAGTATAAGGTTTCTCATTTCAGTCACTACAAGGAACTAAACGAGGAAACAAGATGAGTATCCTACTCATATCACATTAGTTAAAATAACACTAAAGCCAGCGGAAGAGGGCAGGAAAATAATGCTAAAGTCATAACAGACGTTTCTTTTCTTTCGTTTCAGTATTAGCATTTACAACGAGCTTTGAGATTCTACAGAATGCATTATAGAACAGAGGTAAATCTCAAGTCCTATGGAGAGACTACTACGGATATATGGTGAATTATGCTCAATTAAAGGTCAAAAAGGAGGCAAACTCTCGAATCAGTGAGTTTCACCTCCAAGCAGAAGAGGTGGCCATATGTCTGTTCATCCAACCCAGATAAAGAGCACCATCTCTATGTTCAAGCCTATAATTTTGACTGAACTCCTTTAGGAGATTTTGTATAGCAACCGTCGCTGAAGAACTCAATTGACACTGTTTAAATCCAGCCATGGAAAGTCTTGACCTCCACTTTCCCAAAAGTTCATGCCTCTCCACCCTCTCAACCCCCTCACAAGCTATCATGTTGACGATGTCTCGTGCCACGCAGTGCTGCTCTGCGCTAATACGCTTCTTGTCATCTCTGGGGCAAGCCACATCTATAGATTCAAACATTGCAGTATAATAATCCAGGGTCTCTACAAACCTGTTAAAGAATGGGGACGTGTTGGTGTTGGATTCTTGCTCAACAAGGGTAACAACCTTTGGAGACAAGCTCTTAACCAACCTCAGCAATCTATCTCTGTGATTCTCAGTGCTCACACTCTCGTCAGGCATGTGGTGCAGAACATAGGGAAAACTTACAGCCAGAGCTTCTCCGGGTAGAACTTCAATATTTCCACGTACAACCTCACAGCCAGATATTGCAGCACTGTGGAATTCAAATGGAACTCCACAAGACCTGGCAAAATCTGAAAGCCTTTCTCCTACAATCTGAAGTCCTCCACCACGTGCATGAATCGATTGCGAATCATCAACACCGGTCACACGAAGGGAGGGGGGTCCCCCAGGCCTATGTGCAAGAGCCTGGATAAGTAAATGCCACTGCGTGCCCTGCGCAATTTGGAAATCAATTATGTGAATCCTGGACTCATTTGCCATTGCTTCTTCAATGACAGCATTTGCAGATATGTATGCAAACTTCCAGTATGGGCAAATCTGGTACAAAATATGCATGTAACTCATTAGTTCTTTGCTTGTTGGTTGTTCACACTTCAAGGATTTGTAGATGAGATTCCCTGATGATTCCAACCTTGCTCTAAGCCCCTCCAACAAGTAAGCACCCAACCTCTGGATTGGATCACCAGAGACTGATACCATTTTCCCCAATACATTATCCATCCAGCCTCTTGCTGTTGGAACATCATCATCAGACACAGCCTGTGCACATACCCTGAGGACTCCTTTCAAGTCAAATTGTGCAACGTTTTCTGCAATCTGATCCCAGTTATGTTTAGCCAACTGAGATGATCCATGGAGGCCACCCTTGACCACGCAGCAGCCGCAACTGTCTGACTGTTCAGGTCCCAACAATGAAATCTCCAGTTCTCTAAGCTTGTGCTTCAGTTCATGCCCGTCATCAACACTGGACAAGCCGCTTATTGGCGAACCGTAGGTGTTGTCAGAGGACTGGTGGTGATCTGAATAGCATGACTGAGAACCCTGTGGAGAAAATGGAGTTCTTTTAGATGATACACTGGCATAGGAAGGAGAATCATCACAACCCATGAAACAAGTAGTGGGTGCTGGGCATGACTCCAGAGTAAAGTATTGCTCCTTGCAGGTTTCAAAAGAAACACTAGTTCCCTCGCTGCTGCTATCATGGCATAGATTGCTTTGCAACATTTGGTAAATCCCTTGCACAGGATGGTGATAGAAATGGACAACAGCTGAACTTGGGTGTTTCTGAGACGTTTGCATCTACAAAATAACTATTCACTCCACCAATGAGAATAACAAGTAGTCAATCTTTGTATTTCGGAAGGTTCTTTTCAACCGCACTGGATCACTTGATGGTCATTCAAAGACAGAGTATAGCATTAAGATTTTGCAGATTACTCATAGTCACCATCTTTATGAGTTGCTAGATACAATAATTATCTGCCAAGTGCCAACAACAGTTTATAGATGTTTTAAAGACACACAACCTGCATATTAAAATAAGATAGAATTATTAAGAACAGTTAACGGTGATTGAACAAAGCAAAGAAATACGTTCAAACGGGTTGACAGATGAAGATCTAAAAATAATTAAGATGAGTTAAACAAAAGTAAATTCAAACTTCAAATGTCTATCAAAGGAAAAAAAGGGCTACTGAAGAGATTCTCGCATGAATCCATGTAATGTAAGAAATATATATATAATTAAAAACATTTGATTAGTACGAATCCTGAGAGTTATACACCTTCTCCAGAGTCATGAGATGCAAACTCACTCTCATATGGAAATAGGATTTCTTTGAAGGTGGAAGGAGGTGGTGTTAATTTTTAGAATCTGACTGATCAATCAAGGAGCTTAAATAAATCTCCCAATATTTATAGATAGGCATCAATAGATTCAATACACTTTAAATTACCATCCACTAGTATCCAGTTAAATTTCCCAACTGAGACTTCATCAAATAATAAAAGATCATAGAAGAACTCCTGACATTAATAAGGAAACCAGAAACCACAGAGAAAAAGAGAGTCTATATTTACTCGTGTCATGTTCCCGAGGAAATGAACTTTTGATCGGATACGCTAGCAGTAGCGCGTAATTTAAAATTGCGGAAACATACACACAAATTACACATAACCGAAAAGGCTCTGTTCTGTAAAAATAGAAAGCATTTGACTCAACGATTCAATAAGGGAAGAAGAATAAATGCACAAGGAAAGACCACTGCTGGCACTCGAGGGAGGAATAAATAAATAAAATCAATCATACATGCCAAGAAATTCAACCCCTTGGGTGCCAACAACGCAAATCGTCAACCTCTAAGGAAAGTTAGAGGCTTTGAGTTCACCAGAAGACTGACTACTGTGACTAGTAACAGAAGAGAGACGTAGCCGTAAAAAAGAAAGTAGTTTTCTTTATTTATTTTTTTGGGTTCTCTTAACTAATAAAAAAAGTGGAAGTCGTTGCTGAAACCCGACGAAATTGAATGGTAAGGAGGTCGGTTGGCCAACGGGTATTCTGTGTGGGGATTGTCGATAAAACCAGAAAATTGAAAATGATACAGAAGTGGGAGTTTGAGCCGAATGATCCAACAGATGAGACAATAATGAGAGGCATTCCCCACAAGGCATGAACACATGTAGTTGAAACCTAGGAAGTGTCCATCGAGAGCATACCTGTGTCTGTGACTGCTCAGTTTGAGTTGTGGGTCAGAGCAGAGAGGTGCAGTGCAGTGCAGCGAGGAGAGAGAAACCAGATTGCTTGCCAATGCCAGCAACTAATCTATAAAACTATGGATTTGTAGTCACTGAGTTTTGATTTATAATTAAAAGGTCGTTAGAATAGTAGTATTTATTTAGAAGGGAAAATTACACGTTGTTTGTAGATTGATTCGCTATCCTATCACTCGGTTGGGTTGAGTTGAACACTGCTAAGGAAGGAACTAGGAAAGTCAGCTGAGCTGGGAATACCGAGTAGTGCAATGTACGGTACAATTCAACATATAGAATCTTCTCCACCGTTAAAGTTTAAACCAACCTCTCTCTCTCATCCATGTGCCCTCTGACAAATCAGAAATTATTATTTACTCCTTCACTGCCACCTCAGCTATTCTCTCAACCAATATGCCTTTGACACGTAAAGCATTTTCTTTACTCACTAATTCTTTAATTCTTTGGTTATAAATATAGTGAACAGAAAAACATATAAAATAAAGAGCTTAAATCAATGAATTGCATATACAAATATAAGGAATAGGCAAACGAGCACTCAAACATTTTAAGGTTCCTATTATTTTAAAAAAAATCTTGAATTTCAATTTATCTCTTTTAATCACAGTTATAAAAACGGATCGAATATGCTAGTCATCCTGGTTCAATCCAGACTCAATATATAAGATGTTCTGATTAAATTATAGTACTAAAAATGTAATTAATCTTTTCCTTTCATCTTCTTCTCTTAACAATCAAATCAATTTTATAATTCCTAGTAATATAGTACTAATAAATAATGATAAAACAATCTCAACTATTTATTTATATTAAATTTTTCAATAATTTTGATATCTCAAGAGTGTTCTTAGCCTTCATCTAATCTGAAATGTAATCAATTCATTTAAAACGGATTGGATTGAAATTGCATGAAGAACGACGTATCATTAACAAAAAAAATAATAGCAATGGAGATTCCCTCCACACAATTGGGTTAATTAAATACAATGGTTCAATTAGACATGGAGAGCAACATGCTAGTTGTGCTAGTGTTTTAAGGGATGCGTCGGGAAATTGGGTTTCAGGCTTCTGTTGAAAGTTGGAAAATTGTAGTATTATAGGAGGTTTTCACCAATTTTCTATTATGACCTATCTACAAATACCTCTGAGGTTGCAGAAAAAATTCCTATTCATTTACTGTAATTTTACGGTAGAAGAGAAAAAAAACACAAAAAAACCTTGTGGGAAAGTCCTTTGTTTGTTTGTCTCTTCTACTAGAAAATCCATTAATCCGAGAGAATCCAAACCCATGTGTTGTACCAATTGTGCTCAAACTTCACATTATCATGTATGGAACTTTATAGCTTCAATCCACATAAATTATTGAACACCAATCTATATAAATTGTTTAAGCTGACTTAAAAGGTGCTAACATTGTGCTAAGCAAGGATGGGCGTATGTGGAATGGTTTGGGAAATGTTTACTCATGTCTTAACTTGATCTAAAATTTTGATAAAATTATTTGTTTGAACTTGATAAAATTTTGTTGGTAATGGAAATAAAATATAAAAAAGGAAAATATTTTAATAAAAGAATATGTTAATGAGTGGTGCATCTAGAAGCATTAAAAGAAAAAAATCATAGTTAAATTATGATTTGATACGAGAATCCACCACAACTATATAAAATGTCGATTAACTTTAAGATGTATAAATTTCTTAACTTATAAATAGACACTGTACTTCAAATTTTAAATACTTACTCAATCCATGACAAACCTATTTTACTCAATATTTTATCATTCTGTTTTTTATGTCTTTACGTTACAGTTTTTCTTTACTACTTCTATTTACAAGCTTTGATTCATAACTTTTGTTTATAGTTTTTTATCTTTATTTTCATTCAAATCTTCTTCTTCTTCACTTTTTTTTTTTCTTTATTCACCTACAGATAAGCTTAGAAACATATTGTTTCATTACTATATATAAATTATTTGATCATTATTTGAGATTATATTATAATAAGACTGACTTAAACATATTACAGTTAATTTTACAATTTGTTTATAAATCAACAAACTGTAAATTAACATTTCACCCGTTCAATAACTAGTTCAATGTTAAAAATTGATAAATTTATAAAACTGCTTTTACTCACCTCACCTTATCTCAAGCGCAGGTTCAAACTTTAATATATAGTAATGAAACAATGGCCCACTTAATTACTACAATTATAGATTAAGAGGTTAACAAGGATGTTCATGAAAAGAATGTGGCGGAAAGCAGCGAATCTTGGTACCTTCTTTCATGCTTCCAAGAAAGAACTAGTTATCACTTTTTTTTAATAATCAAATCCATTATCACCCCTTAATTAGTGTTAGTTTTTTTTTGGGAAAAATTAGTGATTTAACAAAAATTTAAATAATTTCTCTTATATATATTATGACCCATAATATAGTAAAAAATTTATAATTAAAATTAGGATAAAATATATTTGATCCTTTTAAAATAAAATATATTTTTGTTAATCCTCCGTGCTAAACTCTGTTAGACATTAATTTAACGTGATTAATTGACTTATGTGTGTAATCTGATTATAAATTAATTAAATAATTTATAATGGTTAAAATTTTTTAAAATGAATTGAAATTTTCACTCACAAAAATTATTTTTTGTCACTTTTTAGGTGGTTTTTTTCATTTTGATGAGATTTGGGGGAAGATGAAGCAACAATAAATTATGGTGTTTTCTAAATGTGCTTAAGAAGGTAGAAAAAGAAAATAATTAAATCTGTTATTCATATTAATAATTCGTCCAATAAAATAATCATTGATGATCAATAAAAATATATTTTATTTTTATAGAGACTAGATTAATACAAATTTTTTTATGAAAACAAAATGAATACTTTTTAAATTTTACAAGAAACTGAATATATTTTATCCTTAAAATTAACTTGAGCCTATATTTCAATTATATCTATTATTTTGAATACAATTTTATTTGAATAAATTTTGTTTAAATATAAAGAAAATGTATCCTTAATAATGCCACCTAATTAGTAATTACTATCACTAAAACAAATAACTCATGGAAAGATTGAATCAATTGTTGTGGATAATACATGTGTTCTCTATCAAAGAAAAGTTGATTATAGTATATATCTAAATCTAGATGTACATTAAAAGTGAGCTTACATGAAAAAAAAAATCTAGACCAACACTACTCCAACCGATCAAGTCGTTCTGTCATTTATATATCATTATGTGTGTGTTTTTGTTTTGGACTTACAAGTTACAACAGCATGAATCCCATGACTACTTCGCTGCAAAAGTATAAAATGTTGTTTTTCCAACCTGCATTTCGGATTTTCTCACCGACGATCCAAACACGGGCTACAGCCATCAAACAGAAGCAGCGTAGGCATTAGGATTGTGCGATTCTATTGCACGTTACATCCACCAATCTAAAATGAACAGAAAAAGAAAAAGAAAATCTTATCGCGCGTCACACAAAAGGTGGGTCGGGCCAAACAACGTCAGCAAGGAGTAGGACGTCACGTGGGGGAGACCAAATCACCATTTCTTTCTTCCTTTATGTAGCATTTTTGACCCAAATCATAATCATCGTTAACCAGACATGGAAAAATATATAGTATAGTTAAATGGAAAGAAAAATTGTAATAATAAGTGACATAAAAAAATAAGAAAATAAGATATTAAGAGAAAATAAATACTCTATATTTTTTGAAAAAATTATGGGAGTAATTTTTTAAAGGACTGAGAGTGGGACAATACATTGATACAAAATAGATTTGTGGTAAAAAGAAAGATTTGTGGTGATCTTATCCTTCCCAACTAAACAAAAGAGGCTTTTCTATTGGGCCCATGGTTGCAAAATATTAGTATTTGTCTCATTATCAATCTCCGGCTTCACCGACTTTGATCTTTCCCTATACCTTCAGTGCTTAGTGGAATCTCCTTTCCCTTTTTCTTTCATCGAATGAAACACATTCTATTCCAATTCCAACACGGACAAGCTGATATTGGTGTGGCTATCGCTTCCCTGCTTTCTTTCTTCTTTCCTGTTTCTACGAAACATTCTTCAATTCGCTTTCTCACCAAAACTATTTTTTCTACGAATAAATATTCTAGTATAAAAGTATATATTAGAGGTATGCGTATTGTATTTCTGTGCAATGCAGTAACACAATATAATGTTAAATCATATTGCTGAAAAATCTCACATTATCTGCTCAATTGGGGTGCAATGATTTGTGAAAGAACTTAACATAATTTCATAATTTATAGTATAAAATTATAATTAGTTACAGAATTTACACGGTCATTTAATAATAAAAGTTTTTGTGATACAAGAGAAATTGTCCTAAAAGTTTATAGATTCAGAATTTACACGGTCCTTTAATAATAAATTATTATATGTAATATGATAATTAAATTTATTAATTTTTATAATATTCATGTTAAAAGTTTGTATTAATAATAAATTATGATTAATTAATAATGTAAAATTACTTAAAAAAATGTTTTAAAATTACATTTTCACAAAAAATAATTTCTTATTTTAATTCCATATTAACGTCTCTTTTTATCACTGGATTGGAAAGGTCTTAGATTAGACGCACTGATTCCAGTGAAAATGAACTTCGTTTATCAGAAACTTTTCAAACAGGCAACACAACAGCAGAACGCACTAAGCAATTCTCTCTATCTTGTGTTTGACAAAAAGGAAAAGCAGAAATTACGGTAACGGCTGAGAAGGAAGGACATTTTTATTTAATTATTTGAGTTTTATCCCTCAATTCCAGTCGCTTGCACGTTGTTCAAAAGCATAAAGTTTTCTGATGATCCCGCCGCCCAATCTAAAATATTGACATAATTAAAATGAATGTGATTCTACTTCTGTTTACATTAATTTGCCAAGGAATTGTAGTTCTGATTTTGATCTCCCCTCATTTTACATTTTAGGATTGCAAGTTACAAGGCCAGGTCAATAGTTTAAATCATCCAAAGAAAAAAAAAATACAGTCAAATTGAAATTTTATTTTTTTAGTTGAGAACTTGAGATTGAAATTGTAATTGTAATTAATCCTCTGGATTCGTGACACAGCACATGGTGTGTAAATATAGTATAGATAAAGTAACTTTAAAAGGGAAAATTGTTGCAGTCAATCGTGCAACACAAGCTACTAATTAATTAAACCTCACATGGATCACTCTTTAGTTGCAATTGTTGGACCATTCGAATATGAAATTGAAAGAATAATGTATTTGTTGAGGTCGTCCACTTGAGTCCACACCCCGGGGAAAGAGTGGTTTCTACATTCTACAGTTTCATCCAGGGAGACGGGCATATAGATGGATAGTTGAAAAATGTAAGGAGTAGGGTCCATATTTCCTTATTTTTACCCTTTCATGTAAGATGAGGCTCATCCATTGGTGGCAGTTCAAGTGGGTTTCTACAAACTCTTTGCTGGATATTAAATGTAGTTAATTAATTAATGAGGACATTTCCCCAAACAGAAGAAAGCCTAATAATAAAGAAAATTAATGCACGACTATAGATATACCCTCACCATCCCATTCCAAAACAGGTCAAGCTACGTCGAACCTAAAGCAATAATACCTGCTACAATTTTGAACTAGACATGTCTTCTATCCTAAATAAAGGGGAGAAATTAAACACAAACAATGTTTCAACTTGCAGAGTGAAATATTTGCAACTTAAGCGTCAAGTTACCAATTGGAAAATGAGCATTGGTAACTAAGATGAACCACTCAGCAGAACCAACTTAAAATTATGCTAGAAGCCTTTATTGCAGAAAAATGAATTTATAATGGTTTTCAAATGCCATTGTCAGATAAAAAGAGAAGCGAGATCCAACCAAAGGTACAATTATAGGTAATAGAAAATACCAAAAGACAATATGTGCAGAGAGAGAAGCTAATTAATAATCAATTGCTTTTTGCTAGCTAGAAGCAGATCCTCATTCCTCAATAAGCTAGGCCAGAGCCTGTAGAATTCTTTAATCAAAATTTCCAAAAAACCGACTTTTTTTTATGCGACTGTATTTTTTAAACAAAACAGAATTCAGAAGTGCTTTTATCTTCACTAACTATGATGCATTCTCTCCACGAATACATGATTCATTTTGTATCCTCCAAAATTGTAACGCTCGCATCCTCCAATGTGATTGATAATTCTGAATTTTCAAAGACTCAAATTGAGCTTGGAAATTTAGATGAGCTAATGACACAACAAAGAGAAGTATCTAGATTTTAAAAATCTGTTTTTAGTTTTTAAAAATTATTACATGTTACATGTTATTAATTTTTTTTTATAAATTAAAAAATATGGTTATATGTCACATGGAGGTTGATAGAACGAACCACATAATCATGAACAATGTAATAATTTCTCACTTGTAAGAGCATCCGGTGCGAAGGGCATAGTCCTAATAAGCTCTTGATGATGCCATGCTGGTGCCAATATGGCAATATGTCAACCATATTCTCGTAGTGTTCAATCTTTGAAGTAACTTCGTAAACATAAACACTACACATTGATATGATTAATGATTATTGGAAGCATTGGCATCCCATGTCAACCAAAAATCCAATGTGGCTGCATGCATGTATGATAGGTGTAAGAAATCTACTCTACTTCTACTCCTATCATTCTATAACTAATAAGAGATAAAATAATACTTTTGTTTTCTTCCTTCTCTCAATGGAATTACAGGGATATATATATATATATATATATATATATATATATATATATATATATATATATATATATATATATATATATATAAGCAGAGCACATGCAATTACTAGCAGAATCGAATCTAACAATAATATTCTAGAATCTACCTAAGATATTTATTCTAACAACCAAAAAGGATCTATTTATAAACATTATAACTATTCCATTTCTTAGCTGCGGAAATGATCCTCTTAGGCCTAATATATGAGATGGATCCTAACAATGCACTTATATAAAGCATTCATAGTCATGACATGACCAATGGTGTTCCAAGAAAAACTAAGTCTCGTAAAATTTAAGGATTTTCGATATTAACAATTATAAAAAATCAATAGGATCTTGAAATATATGATTATCATAAATAAAAGATAAATAAATGTGTATCTTTCCCCATAGTGAAACTTCTATTCGATGCACTTTAATTCCTTAAAAAATGAGAGAAACAAGATTTTACTCTTTTGACTATTTTTTCTGTCTCTATAAGTTTGTGATGATCAAGGTTTTTGAGAAAATATTTTTTTTCAATGAACCAACCTTACTTTAGTAAGTATTAACTCTTTTATAACCACTGTTTCCATCAAATAATAGTTATTTCTAGAAAATACTTCCATTTAATCGAATTATAATTTAATCTTTAATAATTATTTTTAGAAGTCTCTCTCAGGCATACTACTGTTGAACATTCAAACAGACTGAACTCAACCAACAGCACATGGGTCTGTATCTTTCTGTCATTTTCCCAAATCCAAAAATCTCCTTCCCACGTGCCTGAAAAACCAATGAGAGGCCGAAACGTTATCATTACGGAAGAAAAGGGTGACGGATCCTGGTGGCCTTTGAGCATTCGCGTGAACGGGAATGAAAAACTACCAAGTATATATGGAGCGGATCAATGGATTGGTGGACATGAATGTTAACGTGCCGAATAGCTTGGCTTGGTATTTTATATAGTTCAGCATAATAATAATCTCAGTCAATATTAACGTGACATATAATTGAGTTTAATTAACTCTTTCTAATAAAATAATTAAAATCTGGCCATACATTACATAAATTTCGATTAGCATCATGAACACAGTAATTTTAGTACTTTCCATTTTGATGTGTTGTTAGGCAAACATCCTCGTCCTAAGCACGTTGGAATTTGGGTGTAGCAGAGTTGGATACTAGATAGAATTAATTTTTGAAAAATTTGAGAAAGATCAATTTTGTATTGAAATGAATATTCAAGTTCTACTCAATTTTAGTCATAATTTTTGTATTTGAATCTATGTACGTGAGAAAAATTAATTTTAGAAATAAAAAAAAAACACCCCCTTAATGTCGGTCCCATGCTTGTGTTGTGTGACTGCACATTATGTTGAGACAAGTATTTCTTTACAACTCATCCCATTACCTCAAAGGCTCAAACCATCTTTAATATCAAAATGACAATGTTTGGCACCTTGACCAAAACTCATTCAAGCAAGTTCTGTGGGCGATTTATCCCATTATCAATAATTTTAAAATCAGACAGGTTATTGAAGCGGTGAACATTGAAATTTTAGGTTTAATAGTTTAATTGTGATTGTATTGAGAAGATTTTGTAAGACTAGTATAAGAGGTCACATTCGTAAAGGTAAACAATCAAACTGAGTGTAGTAAATATTTGTTCTTTGTTAATTATTTTGAATAGTCAGTATTGGTTGTTTCACCAATTGATAAATAAAGCAAAATTTTATTATCATTTGACATGAAAATGAGTTTGCTATCATTAAAACAATGTAAAAATTGATGTAAATAAAAAACGACAGCTGCAAAGAATGACAACACTTTTCTATGATCATTATCATTTGAAATGAAACACACAAATCTGACAATGTAAATAATCATTGGATTCAGAACAGTGAAATGGCGTTAACACATTTGACCGCATGTGTGGACAATTGCATTAGAAAATCCTAACCATGCCATCACTCTATAAATAGTACACACGTAAAGCAATTCATTCCTCCTCACTCCTCAGAGCTCATTCCTATTGCCGAATAAAAGTGAAGCCACAACCACATACTTCTACGTAGCAACTCATAATGAGAAGGAAAATCCATAGCCCCACTGCGTTTTGCTCTTCCATTGTTTTGCTACAAGAGAGATTTAGACAGTTGCAGAGAGTGAAAGAAATGGGGAAGAAGAGAGAACTGCTGAAAATGCTCACTATTGGTGAACCTAAACCTTTCAATTCCAACCCCACTATGAGGCAGTTTTTCCACCCTGAATTGATCATCCCATCAAGGTCATCTCCTCCTCATGTTTCTCTTTCTCTAGGGACTACTTCACAGCCCATGCAAGAGTACAATAAAAGCACTATTGAGTGACCCAGTCTCAAAGAACATTATCACTATTTCTAATAGTTGTTCTTCGAGAAATAAATACTTGAGATTTATACCAATGGACCATAAACAATATATAAGTGAACCTGACATCATATCTTAATCTAAAACTTTAAGCCTCGGTTTTATGGGTCTTACTTTCGCTTATATGGTGTTCAATCTTAATATTTTTACACAATATAAGACTTTACTTCACACTTATACTCCAACAAAAATTATGACTAGCTAGTAGATTCCACGGTTAGGTTTCAAATAACATGGTACTTGGTAGTGAGTCCTTGAATATATATGAACCATCTGTCTCGTTTGCTAGGTTGGTTATAGGTTTCTTTGATTCGGTCATTGAGATGTTGTTATCAATCTATGAACCATTCTTGAATATCTATAATCCAGTTTAGTGCACTTTTTAGTTAGCATCAGTCCTTAACATGTGTTATCAATCAGCTCAGTAACCTTTTTCTTTTACAGGGAATCAGTATATGTTTAATGTAACAAAATTGTGCTTAACTCCAACCTTACTGGAAAGTGGAAATTTTTGCACTAGAGCTAAATGATCATGGACATGGCTCAAACGGGGAAATTAGTCGCTGATTATTGTGAATTTGTCATGCCTCAGGAAAATACTGAAGGAATGAGAAGAAAAATAGTGCTTGTGGCTAAGTGAATATAATAAATACATACAAGAATGTATCACGCTGAACTAGTAAACGGTTTTCATGCAACCAGGGTTACCAAATTATAACAACAGAAGATAACTTCAAAGTTGAACCAATCGAAATTGTCTTTTCTGTATGTTTGTGACTTTGTGTACCGTATGAGACAAACTCACGATGTTGAACCGAATACACTATAACAGTATCGAATAAACCATGAAATTCATCCTTAAAGCTTTACCTTTTCTCCTAAATAATCCATAAAGTAAATATATATATATATATATATATATACATACACACACATATATATATATATATTAAATGAAAAATCATGCTAAGTAATCAATTAAATGTTGATTTTTTTTTTCAAATTAGTCTTTGAATATTAGTAAAATATGTCAAATTAGAGACTACACTAATGAATATTCAATACTTTGAAAACTAGTTTTATAATTTTATTATTTTAGGCACTACTTAGGAGAAAGAATAATATTTGAGAGACCAAATTAATTATTTGTTTGTATAGTACCATAATTACCATTAGCATATACTAACTTATAAGCTAGATGGTCTTTCTTTTTTGCATATTAACATATGTAAATTCATTTTATTATTTTAGAGAGGATGTGGTGTATTAATCCAATCTCCAATATGATGCCAGGATTTATTGCAAAAAATGCAGAGTTCTGCTCCAGAAAAATTTGAAAGAAATTCAAACCAAAAAATAAATGAAGTAATGAGCAAAAAGTTGATATTGGTAAGCAAAAAGTTGCTGTGTTAAAACATAATGGTTTGAAATAGGTATTAAGAAATTGAAAATCCTTTCTGACATGAAGAATGTTAATATATATCCATGTTATGTGATGTATTATCAAGTCTCAACTATTGAAAATTCTTTCTTTCTGTTATCCATCTAGTATTATATTTTATTATTGCATTGATTCCATGGCATTTGATCACAGAACAAGAGCAAACATTTGCTGCAACGGTTTGTACATTATTCAAAAAAGAAATCCCTCCTCGTGGATCTTTATTCCTAATCCTAATCATTTTGGAGTTATTGTTAATCCTTTAGGCAACAAGGGTCCCAGGATGGAAATGACTAAATGAGACAAATAATTGAACTAGATGGAGTGGCTTGGTAAGAACTCTATTGGGTATTGATAAGGCATAAATAATGAAAAGAAACCAGTTCTTTATTTACAATGCCTTAAGAGATCGTGACTTCTGCTTTATGGCCTGATAGCTTGCTTGGAAAATTGGTCATCTAGATTCCTCATTGCAAAAGAAAATATGCTTGGAATGGACCTACTGAACTCTTTGTTCTTCATATTTTGTACAATGAAAGCTGAAAACAGTATCTTAACCAAACTAGAATTGCATAAGATAATTTGTTTTGTCCTACACCATATCTAAGGCAAGTTATCAGGGGATTTAAAAAATATCTAAATACCATATTTGGAATGTCCATATCTAACATCCCGGGTATAAGAAAAGTGAAAATTTTGTATGACGGTGATAGAGACATTCTAAAGAAAAGAAAAGTTTGAAGATATTGTGACAACGAAGACATGGAAGTAGGACCATATAGCTTGGTGTCTCCGTCTTTGAATAAAGAGAGTGTATCTATATTATATTCTGAGACTCCGAGCCTTTCCCTCTTCAGAATGAAACTTTATAAAGAGAGTAGCACTTACAAGAATATTTTTCAGCCATTACATGAAACATAGATCAAGGTTAGATAAGAAGCTCCTGAAGAGCAATGAGTTCAACAATGCTCAAAATTTTGATGGTTCTGCTCCTTTTGTCTCTATCTTTTCAAGCATATGGTAAAATCAGCATTACCTCTACACGAGTTCTGCTAAGTTTATTGATTTTTGCCTTATTAAAAGGAAATAATTCATTGTGCCTTATACGTGGCCATTGTTATGGAAACTAAACTAAAACCATTAATTTATTTTTTTTGTTAGAAGCCAAAGACTAGTATAGTATCTTATTGAATTATTGGAAAATTTCAGGACAATTTGAGGAATGGTGCATAGCAGATGAGCAGACCCCAGATGACGAGTTACAGAGGGCTATGGAGTGGGCTTGTGGAAAGGGTGGAGCAGATTGCAGCAAGATACAAGTGAACCAACCCTGTTACCTTCCAAATACCTTGAAGGACCATGCCTCTTATGCTTTCAACAACTACTATCAGAGGTTCAAAAACAAAGGAGGCTCTTGCTATTTCAATTCTGCTGCAATCACCACTGATCTTGATCCAAGTAAGATCTCTAAATAACCTCTCATAACTCATATTTAGATATAACAGTTATTTAGTATTTACAATTGTCTGAATGTCAAAAAAAAAAAAAAATTGTCTGTATGCTTTATCCTTTCATTCATAGTAACAATTACTAAGACGTTGAATACCAATGCCCATTGGGCATAAGTAGCTTGATTTTGATTATTGGACCATATCAATTGATTTTACTGAATGTTATTTGTATTTTGTAGTACCAATGGTAAATGATATTATCGTATTTTTGTCCAATGGCAGGTCATGGCTCATGCAAGTATGAAGTTTGAAGCAACATATTTTCTTCCATCAAAGACAGTAAGACCATATTTTGCGGTTGTACTTTGGAGAGAGTAACGGAGTCGGTGCTTTTTTCTGTCCACGTTTCTTAAATTCTTATTGTTCCATCTCTTGATGTCAAAGTAAAACTGTACCATGGCGAAATGACGTTGAATTCTTCTATTTCTGTAGTTTAAATGATCAAATTATAATTTCTCTCTTTTTATAATAATGATATTTTTTTTTTAATTTTACATTTTTCATCATTCACATAAAATTAAATTATTAAAATTTACTCATTTTATGTCTCATAATAAGATAAACAGTGTTGTCACTAATGAAATCACACTTGTTGATGATGATGAACGAAGATTCACAGAGAAAAGGAAGCAGAAGATAGAACGCATGGATCGAAGAATGAAAATGATCTTTGAGAATCTCATGTACAAGGATGTTATTACAAGATATTTACAATGTTGAGATGTAACTGTAATAACAGAAAAACAGCTAAGTTACAGCTAAGTTGTAACTAAAAACTAACTAATCTGTCAAGACTCACCTTCTTTTAGAAGAGTGTTATTACTTGACAGTTACGCATATTTTATTTGTGTTTGGGGTTTTTTTAAATCACTTTAAGATAGCATGTTACTTTATTACAAGTTGTTTTTATGTCTTACCCTCCTGGTTAATCACGGAAAAAAATTCGTTAAGAACGTTAAAAATTCGTCAATTTAAAGATAAGTAAAGTTTGAAAAAGAATTATTTTCGTTAAGAATTAAACTCGAATACACGATTCTTCGCATTGATCACTTATGTCTAATTATTTGACCGTTTTTTGAGTTCCGTGTAAATGGACAGAGGAGCGAGTTTTTCTTTGAACCCAAATTAGCAAATTGGGAAATAGTCAAATTCTGTGGTCCTTTGCTTTGTTACAATTTACAAAAGAAGTTTTGTTTTTTTTTTTTTTTCACAGACAAATATCTCTATGAAATATATCACCGTAGGCTGTATGACCCCACTGCAGAGAGGCACAATCATCATTCATATGTTTTAAATTCCCATAAGATTAATGCATAGGTAGATAGATATTGAGTAAACAAAATTTAATAATGAAAATTTTGGGTGAAAGAGATTATAAAAAGATGTTACTTAAAGAGTCTTCTGTTTTTTTAGTCATTACAGCTAAATTTATTCTTAAAACAAAAATTGAGCTTAACCAAACATGAACTGAGATTACTGCCGATAACACTGTACTAGGGCAAAGAACCAGCCATTAAAGTTTTTATGAATTATAATTTGATGGCTAATATTGATTAGATCATGCTGATAGACTGACTGACATCAGAAGAAGCATAAGAGGAAAAATTATGCATTTTGGATTGAAATTTAAAAAGACTTGAAATAACTCCTGTTCACACATAGTAGAGCAAACCAGCCACTTTTAAAAGTTAGGTTAGAGAGTGCTGTGCTTAGTGGAATGAAGTGGTTGCTACCTAGTGGGTCATCTCATTGGGCACACGCATGATTTATCCCCCTTTAATACACTTGGCAATACGCGTGTGAACTCTCATTTTATGAGCCTAATGATAATGTGCAAATTTTGGTGAGATGTGAACACGTGAACTAAAAAAAAACCACAAACACAGACTTGCTAGCACATGGTCCACCATAACATACATACAAATAAATCAATCATCTAGATACCGTTAATGATTGTTTCTTCAACCTCGTGCCTTTTTTATGCTCTTAAAATTTCAACAGTCAAGTTTACACTCACTCACTTTTACTTCAGCCATTTCCACGAAAGGAGAATTATATTGGGCGAGACAACATTATTTGCAACCTCCAAAACAAACTTCACAAATAAAATTAAATTGGAGCTATGATACATAACTAATCAAAGTATACAAAGTATTAGAATAAAAAAAAGTAAAATAGGAGGTATGTTATTAAAATAATGATACATAAACATTCATCTATTTCAAAATACTTCATTAACATTCATTATTTTTTTTTATCATATCGTATCACTTAGTAATTATTATACTTAATTTTTTGTTCTATTCTATCCCTTACTTTTGTTAGTATTAAATTAAATTGATTTGTGGTGTCCACAAATTTTGTTTGATTAGGTATTCGCTCACATGTGTTTGTTAAGGGCTATGCAAAAGAAATGGGACAATGGCCACCATAAAACTGAACCATACGGTCCTTAAATGACCAGAATTAAAGGCACTTCTTACCTTACCTTGTCAGACACAAATATTGGGACGAGAAACTGTTCCTCATTTCTAGAAAGGAGAAAAGAGCTCTAAAAACCACACTTTTCTTGCAATTTAGTAGTCCATAAATAAATGCAAGAACCAGAAATGACAGCAGACTCCTTAATAAATGACCCCATCTTTTGTATGATAGGATAGCTGACTTTCCTTTGTGAATACGTGTTCTCTGTCTTCTCAGCTTTGACCAGTTGGCACGCACGCTACGCTACGTTGCGTTTTGTTTTTTTTCCATCATCACTCTTTTGGAAATTTAAGGCCAAATTTTGTGTTCTATATAATAGTGGAGACCTCAGGGTTGTTCATCTCTTTTTCTCATTTGTTTGTTTCCTCATATTTCTTGGTGCTTTTTAGGCTTTGTTCTTCTATTTTGTCCTATCTCAGTGTTGATCTTAAAGGGGGAAAATGAGTTACTTGGGTTTGGGTGTTAGTCCTGGTACAGTCCCAGTGTACCATGGAACAAAACTCAAAGTGTTAGATAGGAGGGTGAGGATAACAGAGCTGGTGTTAAGGTGTGTGAGCCTTGGTCTAGGAGCTGTTGCAATTGTTCTTGTGGTGACTGATTCCCAAGTCAAGGAGTTTTTCTCTTTTCAGAAGAAAGCTAAATTTACAGACATGAAGGCTTTAGTGTGAGCTCTTCTTTCTTCTCTTTCAGTATGAAAATGGTTTTCTTCTCTCCTAATCCTAATCCTAATATAGTAATAATACTGATTGCCTAAACTTTGCAGGTTCCTGGTAGTTGCCAACGGACTAACTGTTGGGTACTCCTTAATCCAAGGATTGCGCTGTGTTGTGAGTATGATTAGAGGAAATGTACTCTTCAACAAGCCCTTAGCTTGGCTCATTTTCTCTGGTGATCAGGTACCTATATAATCTCTCTCTTCTCTCTGCCATATAATAAGTGTGTGGTTGGTTTCACGGCTAAAAGTATCAGAATTGATTTTCTATTCCGTCATGTTTTGTTTTTTGGGTAAGCCTATTCCGTCATATGTAATCTTAAACTTAATAAAAATACAAATGTTTCGTTATTGGAAGTAAAATTGATTTTGCATCAGATTGAAAAGTTTTACATCAAAGTTACTCTCAATATAAAAGCATATAAGCATAAATAATTTCAATTCATAATCAATTTTATACAGTATGTTTAATTGTGCGGTCCTTTAAAGAAAATTGATTCACTTTTCTACATTAATAATGGAATAGCTCTTGAAAATCAATGAAACAAGTCTGTACATACACATAAACGTTCACTCAAGCACACACAAAGTGTATATATTTCCTCAGCACTGCACCATGCCCAAAAGCCAAGAATGAATATTTTTTGCTTTTTTGGGTTCTTGTTCTTGGTAGCTAATGTAGCAACTGCCCAAAGCTGAATCTCGACCATGTGGTACTTCTCATTTTCTTTTTCAATGAGTTCATCCCAAGTTCCAAACTTTTTTAAATTAATGCATCAAATTGATCAATGAATGGATATAAAACTAATTAGGCAAATCCACCAAAGGAGGGAGTGATCGACTTTCCATTCAATCATTTGATCCTGTCCTAAGCATTTTGCTCTTTACATAAATACCTGTGTCAGAATCTGAGAGTGGGGTCAGGTTTTTGTTTTGTTGAAGTCGGGGTTCAAATAGTCAAATTTGTATAGCAATTCATAATTATCTCAATTTTGCCCCATGAAGCATGAGAAACTGGTACACTGCTGCGGGACCCCATGGAAACCGTCTTACAGGGTAGACACTCACCACGTATGTCATAGATTCTTACTTAATCCCCTTTGGGATCCCATATATAGTTGTTGAGAATTAATTTTTTGTTTGAAATCATCCAAGCACTTATAGGACCACGCATTTTAGTATTATTGGAAAAAACTTGTATTGACCTTCCTTGAAGACAGTTTTTTTTTTTTTTTTATTTCAGTTTAAAGAAATGAATTCTGGATCCTAAAGAAACATTAAAAAAAAAAAAATCATAGTTGATAAGTTTAATAAGGAGTACTTGTACTACACAACATGATAACAATAACATGTTTGGTTTGACTTCACTTTTACCAAATTCAATTATGGCTTTTCATGTTGAAGGAAAAACAATACTGAGTTGCTTCCAGTTTTTCATGGTATCACTGTGCTTCACAGTGAATGTAAACACACTACAAGTGTAATTGAACGTTGCTACCATCTATTTGTACAGGTGATGGCATATGTGACGGTGGCTGCAGTGGCGGCTGCATTGCAATCTGGCGTGCTTGGAAGGACAGGGCAAGCAGAACTTCAGTGGATGAAGGTGTGCAACATGTATGGGAAATTCTGCAACCAAATGGGAGAAGGGATAGCTAGTGCTTTTATTGTTAGCCTTAGTATGGTGGTCCTGTCATGTATTTCTGCTTTTAGTCTCTTCCGTTTGTATGGCACCAACAAAAACAAATATGCAGGTTGGTAGGTACTATTGGGAGCTACCATCACCATGGTTTCTTCAAGTTAACAACCAACCTACTCCACTTACCACTCTATCTTGGTCAATATAGTAGTTTTCTAATTTGTAAGGCTTTTTGTTAATGATCAAATAATGTTATAGTGAATTATGAATTATGGTGGCAATATGTGAATTTCGGCTGTCACTTATTTACCTTTTCGATGCTTGTAGATACTAAATACTAGAAGATTTTATAGTGTGACATCGTGCCTTTCTCGTAGACAATCAGATTCTTTTCTTTAATTTAAAAGGAGTCAAACTTTGGATTAAGAAATTTAAAATAATTCACACACTGATCACTAATTGAGTTAGATATAAACAAAATTAGGTTTAAAATTTAGGAGCAGCCAACAAAAATAAATATATTTAATTTATAAATATATAAATAATAAATTTTATATAAAATATTCATAATTATGTATTTTTTTAAATTATCTACTATTGCCAAGCTACCAAATGAATCCAATTTGTACATTTTTTTTCTTCTTTTATTTTGCTTTTCATTTCTCTTTTGCGGCGTTTCTGTTCTATCAAACTAAGCGAAAAAGAAAAAGCTTTGAAATGTAATAAATAAATAGATGATAAATGATAAAGGATGAGGGTAGAAAGCAATAAACACAAAAATAATATTATATATATTGTTGTATAAATAATGTAAAAAATTGTTATATAAATTATTAAGCATGTATTACATCTCAGTATGTAATTATTAATATGATAGAAAAAGATAAAAAATATCGCTATACACATTATTGTACAAATAAAATAAAAGAAAAAATAAAAATAAAAAATCCACTGTAATAATTAGGATGCAATATTTAAATAGCTAAAATATATTTTTAATTATTTATAATTTTAAGTATATTTAGTATTCTATATTTTTATTAACATTGTCTAACATAATTGGTACATTATCTTGTCACTTAAGCATGTGATGACAGATTCAATCAAAATCTTTATGTGCACATATGAACAAATGTTGAAAGAAATTAAACTCTTAAATGAATCTCAATATCTTGAAGGATTAATCTTTGACTTTCACTTTATGGACAATCTGGTTCTTAAAAAATTCAATTTAATTTTGTTTTTAAAGTCCATCAAAATAATTTTTATGTAACATTCTTGATTTTGGATTATCATTCTGAACTTTTTAAACCATGTGAAACTTGTTTAATTAAATTCATTTAGTATGAAATTATGAAACACAATTAATGTTTAAACAAAAAATAGCTATAAATGTAATGAAAACGGTGTAAAAATAATATCACAAGTAATCAAAAAGAATTTAATATCATTTTTTTTTGTTACATGTTTGATTTGCTTTTTACTTATTTTTG
>PYAF01002219.1:0-82097 GCA_007407185.1 Glycine tomentella | reverse complement strand
AATATTAAAAAAAAGTGTATTTTAACTTATTTAAATTATATTTTTTTGTCCTTTTTATAAGATATTGTCTTAAAATTTCTTTGTCCTTTTATTATAACCCTGCTTTTTAATTGTCTTTTGTATTAATTATGTTTTAATAAAATATTCTTAATTATTTTAATCAATAAAAATTAAATGCTATGAATTGTATTTTTCTCATATTGGAGAATGAAAGAATTTAGTTTTAAAAATTAGAACTCCACTATTTTACTCCTTGTTATTCTCTCTCCATAATAAACTATTTAGGGACAGTTTTGAAAAAAAAATTATAATTATAAATAAATTAACAATAATAATAATTAAATGAACTATTTTCTAATATGCATGAATAATTAACAATGTTTTATATTAGAGACAAACAAAGTACTAATTTTTGTTGGGAGTACATATTTTATACTTGATATAGTCGATAAACCGAGGAGGTCTAGCTAGAGCAGAATGAATATATGAATGTTTGTAAATCTCTTTGTATTTGTTTTTCATTCTCATATATATTATAAAATTTATTCTAGAACTAGACCTAGAGAGTACTAGTAGAATATAGATAGATATTGGAAATTCAACAAGAAAAAAAGATAGAATTTGGATAGGGCAAATATTCAGAACACGACCTCCGTTCGTAATCGCAATTCGCAACACACCCTAAACACAAATTCACTGTTCACAGATTAGCATTTTCCTTTGTTTGTTTCGTTGCTTCATTCATCATCTATCTTCTGCGCCCTTCCTTCCTTTGACTTAACGAGGGAACCGAACGAACACTATTTGTATTTGTGGCTGTGGCCTAATTTCCTTCCCTTCCCTTCCCCTCCCCCAACCAAAAACCCTAAATTAATCCTTCGATTGATTCTTTGTTCATTAATTTACTAGTGTACTGCTGCTACTGCTAGCTATTAATTGTGAGTCAGAGATGTCGGAGAAATTCTCGGCAGCACTTCGGATTGGAGATCTCAACGATTACATCGCACCATCGCAGGCATGCATAGTCTCCCTCAAAGGATTAAAAAAGAATGATAAACCAGAGGTATTTTCATTTCCTTCTCTTCTTCGGAATAATCACAATATCTCTGTCAAACCCTTCTTGCTCACATGTAATTTCTCTCTAGGTATCAAATGCTAACAAGCAGGTCAACTTTGAACCTGTTAAAATTTCGCTTAAGGATTGTTTGGCATGCAGGTTAGTCTCTCTCTCTCTCTCTCTCTGCTTAGTACCCCTAGTTTTTGGGGTAAGCTCAATTAACAAGTCAACGGATGTATTTTGCTGCTGTACTTGTTTCTGTGTTTAGTAAATGTTTAATGACATTACATTAATTTTTTTACATTGATTGTGTTTCTTAAGTCTGTGGTGTTGCTGATAATGTCAAGGTGCAACTTTTGTTTGGAATCATAACTTATTTGTCTGGTAATGCAGTGGATGCGTCACATCAGCAGAGACAGTTATGCTGGAGAAGCAAAGTTTGGATGAGTTTCTGAACAATATTAATTCAGGAAAGGCCGTGATTGTGTCTCTTTCTCCCCAGTCAAGGGCTTCTATTGCTGTTCATTTTGGCATTTCTCCAATTCAGGTGACACTTTAGATGTTGCTTTGCTCATTATATTTTTTTCGGTTAAATATGTTTTTGTTTTTGGTACCTCTAAAATGGAAAAAATAAAAATTGAGAGGGCAATCTCTGGCGCAGAGTAAAGTTGTGCCCTACTGACTAATTTATCATTGATTCGAATTCGAAAACAGTATCTTTGTATATGTAAGGGTAAGGCTGCATACAATGATCTTTCCCCATACCTTTGCATAGCAAGGAGCTTTTTGGCACTGGGGTACATTAGTGTTTTTTTATAATCCCTCCAAAATCTAACATCACCACATTTAGTCCCTGTTGCTAATATTAAGCCCTGATGTGGCTAACAGAAGTCCACATAGGCATTCCACTTGGCATATAGTAAAGCGCACATATAATTTGCTTGCCACTTCACCAAATTTTTTTCTGAACCGAAAAATTATTCCACACACAACGCTGGGCTTTCCTTCTCCATTTGCACTCCAAGTTTTAATCATAGGAAAGCCTCCCCGTGTCTCACCTTCTATAGTGTCATGCTAACCATAGTCGCCCGCAATTCCTTTATCTTTCCCATCATAATCTGGTTCTGTCTTACCAATTTGATTCTCACCTCTCTGCACCATATGCTGCACCCTTTTCTGCGACACAAGAATCACAAACCACCTCCCCTTTTTCCATATCTGCTCTGCACCACCCTCACACCTCTGTCGCCATTACTTAAAAACCAACATCACCATCTCATTCTCCGCTTCTATCTTGGCCGACTGGCCGTTGTCTGACAAGATAATGTTTTCTGGCTAATTTACAAAGTCTATGCATTTGTTTTCATGATTTGAGGAAAATTTTGGAAAAGTTAATTTGAGTTGGAAAGTGAGTGGACGCATGCCAATTGGGATGTCTGTGGATTTCCATTAGCCATGTCAACATTTAATAGAGTCTTGTTAATGGTAGGGACTAAGTATGATGATTTCAAGTTCGAGAGGGATGAAAACCTTCAAAGAAATTGTATGGAACAAAACCAAAAATGTGTTAATTTAACAGGGACTAAAATTATATTTAACCCTTTCAAAATATTTTTACAAGGTTCTCACTTGAAATACATCTTGGAAGAAAAATCCAACTTTCTTCTTGTTTCCCCCGGCTGAAGGTCAAACTCTTGCCATTGCAGGCATTCAAAAAGCTGACAAGATTTTTTAAATCCTTGGGAGTGAAGGCAGTTTTTGATACAAGTTGTAGTAGAGATTTGACCCTTGTCGAATCTTGTGTGGAGTTCATCACAAGGTATAGACAGAATCAGTTGGTTGATGATGAGAGGAATAAATCAAGCCTACCTATGATTGCATCAGCTTGCCCAGGTATAGAAGTTAAACTTATCAAGATCATAGTATTGGCAAATTGTGTCTGTGAAGCACATAGACTTGGATGCTGGACATGACTTGTCACATGAATAATGACTCGGCAAAATCCAAAATATAAGAACACAACTAAGTTAAGTGTATTAAAAGTTATATAACATATTAAGTATATAACATATTAAGTTGTCAATAAGCACACATGTTTAGGGGTTATATGTGACAGTGTTAAATGAACTTGTGTAGAAGATCTTGAAAAAATGCTAGATGAAGTTTTTTTATTCTGACTTTAGAAGTAGAAATGTAAGCTGAAATTTAAGGATGTTGTGTTGACTATGGTCTGTGTTTCTCCTTGTTTCTGTTGTGACTTGTGATTGCCTCATACTATTTCATTGTGTTAGAAATATAGGGTTGTGGACCAGAACTACTTTTCAATGTGCAGAATAGGTTCTGGTTGTTGATATGAACAACTATGTGCAGGTTGGATATGCTATGCTGAAAAGCAACTTGGATCCTTTGTTCTACCTTATATTTCATCAGTAAAGAGTCCACAGCAAACAGTTGGAGCTATCATAAAGAACTATGTGTGCCAAGAATTAGAACTCAGGTTGCATATTAGTTCCAGATTATAATTTGAGATGGAAAGAAACATACATTTACCTTGAAAATGAGGGAGGCCACTTAATTTTTTGATGATTATGATGCCTCAGTTGTTATTCATATACTCATGATATATTTTGGCATGATGCAATTTCCAGAGAGTTATATGCATAGTAAAACACTTGAATGATTGTTTTAACAGGCCAGAAGAAGTTTACCATGTCACTGTGATGCCTTGTTATGACAAAAAGCTTGAGGCTGCTAGGGATGACTTTGTTTTCCAATTTGAGTCTCATGTTGAAGGGCTTGAGAGTGAAATTAACATGATTTCAGAGGTAGATTCAGTATTGACAACTGGAGAAGTTTTGGAATTGATTCAGGTTATATAAGTTTGATGCATTCCATCTTTTTTTGTATTTTTTTTTCTTTTAACGTAACTTATGATATGTATACTAATGCACATTTGGGTTCAATCTTACAGTCAAAAGAAGTTGATTTTAAAAGCCTAGAAGAGACTCCTCTGGACAAAATGTATGAAACTAACTTTTGCTTCTATTATTTAATTTCATGTGTTTGTCGAACAATGGTGTTCAGATGTAGTATGGTGCTTGCAGACTAACAAATATTAATGAAGAAGGATACCTTTATGGGGTCCGTGGAAGCTCTGGAGGTTATGCGGAAACAATATTCCGATATGCTGCTAAAACACTTTTTGGAAGACAGATTGATGACCCTTTGACCTTCAGAAACATCAGGAATTCAGATTTTCAGGAAGTTACTCTGGAGGCAAGTTCTTTTGAACTTTATAATATTATTTTTATGCTCGTGAGGAAGGTTGTTATCAGGAAGGTGGTTATCAGTATCTTTTGTGTGTGGTATCTAACTATAAATGTTGAGTATTTATGCATTATAACAAATTGGACAATAAGTAGTTTTTAAGAGCCATTTCTTGATTATATAAATTTCCAACGCAGTTTCTGGTTGTGATGTGTGTTATTTAATTTCTCTCATTATTTCTTTGAAGTCATCATCATTCTTTCATGAATAAGAGTCCATGATTATTACTTCACCAGCAACCTTTGCTGCTATCATTCTTTCATCCTGCAGTGGCAATTTATGTTGCTTTGGTTCCTGAATGAATGTTTTCATTTGCACAAATTAGTTCTCTGAGGGATGAAATTGTTTACAAGGTGACAATTTTGTAAGATAGACTTTTAGCAGGTATAGAGCCTCTTCAAGGAACAAACCAACATAAATTATCACTTTTAGGGACAAAATTATGTATTAACTTGAGGATAATTTAGGGGTTTGTTGCGCCTTGTATAGTTAGAGTTTGTTTATCTGGGTATATATGATATAATGCCATGCTATATCATGATGTAGATAGAATAGGCTATTAGTTTTCGATATGTCATCTAGATTTATTTTTCAAATTGGGTTTTTTGATTTGGGATTATTTATTGTTATTTGTTATTTTGGATTATCTCATTCTGGCTCAAAATAGGATTATTTGATTAGGATGTATTGCTATGTTAGGTCTATAAATAAACCATAGTATAAACAGTTTATTCACTTTTTGCGTAGTCTTGATATTTTTCCTTTGGAGAGTTTGTGAATCCTAATTAAAGGGAGTACCCTGCCAAAGCCACGAGGATTTGGAGGAGTACTCTTGCTTACCGTTCTAGAGTACCCTGCCAAAGCTAAGAGGACTTAGTAGAGTACTCTTGCTTACCGTTCTACATCTGTCTGCAGGTGGAGGGAAAAACAGTGTTGAAATTTGCTCTCTGTTATGGTTTCCGTAACCTGCAGAACATTGTACGAAAACTTAAAACTGGGAAATGTGATTATCATTTCCTAGAAATCATGGCATGCCCTTCAGGTACTGTGTTTTTCCTATATCATAAATTTTATTTATTTGTTGGTTTTTGTTTGTTATCAATATTTTTTCATGAGGCGCATAAAATTGGTAGGTATTGAACTGAAAGAGAATGTTCATTGATGCAGGTTGCTTAAATGGGGGAGGTCAAATTAAACCAAATTCAGGGCAATCTCCTAAAGAACTAAGTCAGCTGTTAGAATCAGTTTACATGGAAAATGTTAGTATTATCTCAGAGAAGCTAGTATTTTAATTTGCACTCTTTAAAAGTTTGACTTGCATAAGGATGCGTAAGTGTTTTTCTGCATCTGCATTAGTGGGAGCATCGAAAGTCTGAACATTGCATGGATTCTTGTAGGACAAAATTACAAACAATTGTTAGTCTGTATCCGTATTGATGCTCTACCATATTTGCTTCATTGTCCCTAGGCACTACAAATAATTTGTCATCGGTGATTTGACCCTTTTTTTTTGTTAATTGTGGAACAGCTTTTGAATATTGAAAACTTTTTTTCCTGTTTAACTGTATTAGTAATTTATTATTTCTTGCGTCAAACATTGTTCTACTGTTTTGCTCTTTTCTGCTATCAAAATTTTAATTAGGGACTGATTATGTTTCTTCTATATGTGCTAGGTTTTGGTAGCATCACCATTTGACAATCCCATCATTAAAGGCTTATATGACAAGTGGCTTGAACAGCCTGGTTCTGTGAAAGCTAGGAGATACATGCACACACAATATCATCCTGTTGAAAAAAGCATTACTTCTCAGTTGCATAATTGGTGAGGTGTTGAAACTGAACTTTTCATATTGTTTATTCTCAAGGTCATTTTGTGGTATTACTATTAGGCGGAAGAGTGCTTTAATCCTTTTGCTATGGCTCCTTGTGGATATGTTTGCATATTGGAGTCGTCCAATTTTTGGTATTGAACAGATTTTTTTGATGTATATAGATCCTTGATCTGCACCCATTTAGATAGAAGAATCACGCATTTTGTAATTTACCATCTGGACCTCGGCTTTGTTGTTCCTGCCGGTCCTCTTATTTTTAGGATCTAGGTTCTCAATAAAATATTCCTTCATTACACATGTTGGTGTGAGTGACTGATTAGACGAGAGGACTAGAGTGACAGTGCAGTTGTCGGAGCACAAATTGTATGCTTTACATTTATGTACTCTTAAATTTGAATGAAGCAACAAATATTTCTCTGATTTCCTTTGTTGTGGTTAATGCATGGTATACGGCTAAATTGAGCGATGGTAACAAGTAGCTGAGATAAAAAATTCAAACAAGGAACACATTATTGATGTTATTTACGTAAGTTGATGTTTTATTCTTCCATCATTGAATGATTTCGCTGCATCAGAACTTTATCTGGCTTTGTTCACACGATTCATTGCTGTTGCTCCGTTTTGGCAACCGTAAGAATTTCTGGATAACTACAGATCGCAAGAGCTAAAATCCATTAACTTGGAGATTAAAAACTCACCATCTCCGAGTTCTTTTCTTCTTTCCATCTTTGACTGAAGATACTAAAACGCTGTTGTACTTACAAGATTCTTTTACTGATTTGTGGAAAATTAAACTAGCTGTATATGCTTTCAGTTTAGAATTTCTTAAACAAGGGTGCAGAAGTATATATCTAGTAAGAGGTTATGCCACTTCAAAATCCAAAACCCTACAAATATTTTAATTGAAACTCCTCAATGCAGCAAACTTCATAATAATTGTTGAGTAAAAAAGATGTCAAACGTTCGGTCTCCAAAAGGCCGAAAAGCATTTCCTCAATAATAATAATAAGGGCTCACATGAAATTAAAAGCACTGGCTTTGCAAGCACTGCTTTAAATGAAGGTGCCTCATTTGCTATTATCATGATGAATTGTTGTAAGGAATGGGAATCAAGTGAAGGTTGTTTTTCCTTCCAGCCACAGCTCCAAATGCTTCCTCCATGTCAAGCTCCTCTGGTTTCATTCCTTGTGGGAGTTTCCAGTTGAAGTGGTAGAGCAATTTGGCTAGAGCAAACTCAACGCAGGCCATACCGAATGAAATGTCCGGACACATTCTCCTTCCTGCCCCAAAAGGAATGTACTCAAAGTCTGTTCCTTTGAAATAAATAGATGCACCATGAAACCTTTCTGGTATAAACTCTCTGCATCATGCTAGTGCTTAGGATCTCTTCCAATTGCCCATCCGTTCACTATGACTTTAGTCTTGATGGGTATATCGTATCCATCGATCCTGCATGCTTCTCTGCATTCTCTTGGAAGCAACAAAGGAACTGGTGGGTGTAACCTTAAGGTTTCTCTTATTACTTACTTCAGGTAGTTAAGTTCTCCCATGTTGCTCTCACTGATTGCTTCTTTTCCTCTGAACGTTTGTCTGATCTTAGCTTGTGCCTTTTCCCTTGCTCTTGGATTTCTCATCATTTCTGACATTGCCCACTCTATTACTTTTGCTGAAGTATCGGTTCCAGCTGCAAATGTGTCCTGCATAATTAATGTTGAATATAGTTTCATATATATTTCAAATTATAACAAGGACAGAAAAATGACATTGATTCATTAGCATACTTGTTTGAATAATACATGTGGATGATATTGAAGCAGAATTAAAATTAGATGAATATTATGGCAGACATATACTAACCCAAATCGCAGCTTTTATTGTCGGTTGTAATTGGGGTATCAAGGTTGCCACTGTGTTGGACTCTTAAAAGTACTTCAACAAGATTTTCGTTCTTTTCTTCTCCCATGCCTTTATTTGCTTGATTCTCCTTTATGATCTTATCTAAGATCTTGTCAACCTTGTTATGAATCCTATCCAATTTGGCTTTCAACCCGGTTATGAGATGCATAGGTTGGAAAGAAGGATACATATCAGCAAGATCGAAGCCATCTGCCTCTTCTATTGTTTCCTTTACAATCGACAAAAATCCTTCACGATTTTCAGTAGTTATGTTACCAAACACTTATACAAAGGTACTTATGAAAGAGTTAACATGCTGGTGAGATTGATTGGTGCACCTGCAGATGACTGAATTCTTTCTGAGTTTAGCTACCTCTTCTTCTTTATTGGGGGAAAAAGACTGAACCTTCTTTGTACTTAGAAGCTCCATCGTACATATATTCTTCATTTGTCTCCATTAATCACCATATGGAGTAAAAGCAATGTCTACTGATCCATAGCCAATAATATCAGAAGCAAGAAATTTTGGCCTCTGGGCAAAAGCTAGATCATGTGTTTTCATTATTTCCATAGCCGTGTTGGGGGATGATACAATCACTGCAGAAATCTCACCTAGTTGTAGGTGCATCAAGGGTCCATATTTTTGGGCTAATTCTCTGAAAGCACGATGAGGAAGTGAACTTGCTGCTGCTAGTTGAAGCAGGTTCCCTATGATAGGTAACTTCCATGGCCCTGGTGGCAGTTTATGGAGACCTTTTTGCCTGTAGTTCTTTGCAAGCAAAAGCACTAAGAGTGAATAGAAGAACGTTATGACTGCCAAGAAAAATTGGACTTCCATGGTGTGAAGGGCAGATCCAAATCCAATTGTTTGGGCACGGGTATGCAATGTAATTTTGATGAGCATCTCTATGGAATTTCTTTCTTTAGAATATTAGAAATACAACTGACCCTCGTTCTTGACATCATCTACTTGAATATCATTGAACACAAAAAAACTGTCTGTTCAAAATGCTTGACAGAACCAGTTTTCTTGTGCAAGGAATCAATCGATCCATATAAGGACGAACTTACCTAACACAATAAATTCCTTTACTAATATTTTTTTTATCCATACTAATATTTTTTTTATCCATAGTAATAGAAGATAATATCAAAAAATTTATAACAACTCACCTAGTTCAACCAATCCGTTGACTCTGCCATACGTAGTTGTGATTTGTGTGTATGCGTGTTTGTTGTGTACATTGATTAAGCTATACATAGACAACGAACAGCAGGCTTAATTTTATGAATTTCTCGAGTACGTTGCCTTACCAATGGTATATGCAAAGATCCTCACCGACTGGCTAAAAATACTGGAGCGGTGAGTTTTGTTTTGTTTGTTAACAAACGAAAACAATAAAAACGACTTATATTATTTATATAATGAGTAATTTAGTTTTTAAATTTTATTATATGTTAAATTAGGGTCCTTCTTCTTCTGTTGGTTTGGCAATCAAGATATCGACATTAGTCATCTTTTACTTAGTTGCCAAACTGATGTATATGTAACCAATATGTAGCCAATGACTTACAAAACATTTAACATATCAAAATATTTTTTAAAAAACAACACGTGATTCTAGTATGTTAAAATACGTAGATTCTAATATGGATTTTTATAAATATTTTGATGTATCAGAAGAAAAAAAATTGATATTTGAAATGATTTTCACATCATTGATTAGTTATTTTACTGATGAGTGAATGAAGCTGAGTTTTACCAAGGGTCACAACTTTTAACATCTGAAATTTACTATCAAAATACTCCCTGGTGTTTGGTCAGACTATTCATAACAGGTAATGTAGCATTATGATAAGACATTTTGTAGAGTTTGGTCAATACTTTGTGGTTATAAATAACCTTTTAAGACCTTTCTCCATATCAACCAAACAACTTGTATTACGATACCTTCCCTCATTTTTAATTCTAAAGCATTTTGCTCTTATTTGTTGTTAAAATTACAACGTATATATTTTGTCTTAATCTTACTTAAACTAAAAAGAATTTTAATTTTTAAATGTTTCTAAAACTCAACTTTAGAGTTAATTAATTCCTTTCTTGTTCCCAATCAAAACTATATCATCCACAAATAACATACATTTAGGAATAATCTCCTGTACGTTCCTGAATAGCACACTCAAGACTAACAAGTAAATACCCAATAATGAATCTTGATGTAAACTTATAATTATATTGTAGATCTCCCTGACAAAAGTAAATTATTTATCTGCAATTTCAATTTTTGTTCTTAATCTATGCTTAAATCACTTTTATTTTTATAATTATAAAAAGAAACTTCAGAAACAGTACATATATATACATGTGTGTGTGTGTGGATAAGGGTATAAATTCACCATGAGCAACTAATTAAGCTGTTCAAGCAAGATCCATGAGTTCATTAAGCACAAATGTGGCCGAGCCTTTTGGGTCACCATTTTCTACATTATGAGTTATTAATTCGACAAACTGACTGGAAGAAAAAAAAAAAAAGTAGATATAATGAGGAGAATTAAGAGAGTCAATTGACAATGACATGATTAAGGGAATGGTCATATGGAGTAGGCATCAAATACAGGTTGTTTTTCCTTCCCACTGTAGCTCCAAAGGCTTCAGTCATATCCAAGTCCTCTGGTTTCATTCCATTGGGGAGTTCCCAATCAAAGTGATAGAGCAATGCAACAAGAGGAAGCTCAACATTAGCCATGCCAAGTAAAATGCCAGGACACATTCTCCTCCCTGCCCCAAAAGGAATGTACTCAAAATTACTCCCTTTAAAATCATTACTTGTGCCATCAAACCTCTCGGGTATAAACTTCTCCGCATCATACCAATGCTTGGGATCTCTTCCAAGTGCCCATGCATTTACAATCACTTTAGTCTTGATTGGTATTTCATATCCACCAATTTTGCATGGTTCCCTGCATTCTCTTGGAAGCAACAAGGGAACAGGTGGATGTAACCTCATTGTTTCTTTGATCACCGACTTCAAGTAGCTAAGTTCATATACATCACTCTCGCGAATTGTTCTCTTTCCCCTAAAGGCTTCTCTTATTTCAGCCTGTGCCTTTTTTATCACTCTTGGGTTTTTCATCAGCTCTGACATAACCCATTCTAGTACTGTTGCTGAAGTATCAGTCCCAGCCGCGAATATGTCCTGCAATATATGTTGTAAATTATAATAAATAACTAGTCATATCATATGTTATCAGTTTTATCACATAAATCATATAAGTATATAACACAGTTCATGCCCATGTGTTTTTAGAATTAATAATTATATAACTAAGAATTTTATAATAGGTTTAGTGATTTACTAACCCATATCACGGCTTTGATGTTGTTTTTTGTGACTTGGATCTCGAGGCTTCCACTTTTTTGCACGCGCAAAAGAACATCAACAAGATTTTCTTCTGCTTCTCCCTTGCCATGGTTTGATTGATGCTGGTTGATAATGTTCTCCAGAATCTTGTCCAGCTCTTTTTGCATGTCCTCCAATTTAGCTTTCATCCGAGTAATGAGATGAATGGGTTTCATTGAAGGGAACAAATCAGCAAGATCAAACCCTCCGCTGAGTTCCACTCCTTTCTTGAGCAAGGCCAAAAGTTTATCTTCATACTCAGATTTTTTACCTAAGGCTGCCCTTGAAATAACGGTACTTAGCAAAAAGGAAACACTTTTAGAAACATTGACTGGTGAACCTGCACATGCACATAATTGAATGGATTGTATGAGCTTAGCCACCTCTTCTTCGCGAATGAAGGAGAAAGAGTGAACCCTCTTGGCACTGAGAAGCTCTAGCGTACATATTTTCCTCATCTGTCTCCAGTAATTACCGTATGGAGCAAAGGCAATATCTGTTGAATCATAGGACATGATTTTAGGACAAAGGAGTTCTGGCCTCTGCACAAAATTAAGATCATGAGTCTTCATTATCTCCTTGGCCATGTCAGGGGATGACACAACCACTGCAGAAATTTCACCAAGTTGAAGGTGCATCAGAGGCCCATATTTGTGTGAGAGATTTTGAAGGGTATGGTGTGGAAGTGTGCCTGCCCCTGCCAGTTGATGCAGGTTCCCTATTAGAGGCAACTTCCATGGCCCTGGGGGAAGCTTATGAACCACACTCCTTACTTTGATTTTCTGCTTGTAAATTCTTGCAAGCCAAAGCAGCAACAAGAGGAATGAAGTAATAACCAGGAAGGAAGGTTGGAGTTCCATGGCATGAATGAAAGACTCTTTGAAACTCATGTTTCTATATTCCAGTCTGCTCCCATAGCTTCCAGGATATATCATCGATATAAAAAGAGATCAAGAAGATCGGGAAGGTAGTTGATGAGTTGCATAAACAAACAAAAAAAAGCTGTCATGCAGAAAACTTAATAATTATATAATAATGAGATGCTTTCAATTTTTCTACCCAAGATACCTCAACATAAGAAACAAAGTCATAATGAACCAATATGATGACGATTTTTTAAATGAACACGTGATGACTTGATCTACATCAACATGATAATGAATTGGTTTTATGTTATATCAAAGTAAGTCATAAATTACAATTGCAATTAGGTCATTATAATATAATCCAAATAGAAAGAAAATAAAGTATGATTTTCTCATACAGGACAATGTTGACGTTGAAATTCTGCTTATATGTGTATGGATCCTCTGCAGCCGTGCTGCCTCTGCAACAACTATCTCAGCCATTGGATTTAAATCTACTGGTTATTAAAATTAAGAGTATAAAAAATATATTTATATATTTAATTATGAAGGGTTAAGAAGCTGCTTTAGGAGCTAAAGACTGTAGATCGAGAATCTAAGTCCTTATAATAGGTGTAGAGGTACTATTAGGGGTGTTTGCAGGTCGGTTTTTGTTAAATTCATAAATCCAATCCAATCAAATTTGATTAGTTTTGTTTGGTTCGATTTTTATAATTTTTTTTAAACCCAACCCAACTTATTTATAAACCGTTTGATTCAGTTCAGGCATTTAAATTTGATCTTTTTTCTTTTCTTAGAACTACTATTTTATGCATGATTCATCCAAATATCCAATACAATTAACATAATATTATCAAATGTTTGAAAGTAGTAAAATTAAAACATTTAATATCATTAACACAATATTCTAAAATAAACTAATACAAATTAAAATAAAATATTTTTCAATGAGATTTATTATAATAGTATGAGTCACAACTATTTCTTACAAACTAATTTTTTACAATAAGTTTTTATGCAACCAAATTTGTTACAAACAAATTTGTTGCAACCAAATTTGTTGAAACAAATGAACAACGTATGATCCATTAATATTATAAACATGGTAAAAAAAATAAATATGAAAAAAAGGTGAAACAAATAACAAAATGTACCTAAAAGTAATACCCTAAAAAGTTCCAACAGTAGTCCCAACACTTGAAGTCTCAGTATTAGTAGTATTTAAAGACAAATCAAACAACTCTAAAAATTTTGATTGGTTTTGATCAATTTGATTTTGATCGTATCTATAAGTCTAAACTCGTGACTCAACCCGTACATGAACGATTTTAGTCGGTTCGATTCAATTTTGACCCAACCCAAATTGTTCAAATTGATTTGGATCAATTTGAGTTTACAGATGACCCATACCCATGAATACTCCTAGATATTATCTTGAGTAAATTTTTGGTTAAATTAATTTGTAGTGGTGAAGTATTTGAGAATTTTTAGTTAGGTCTTTTAGCTTAAATATTAATTATCATATTATCCCCTTAATGACAAATCATGATCATAGTTACAATTTTAATGGCCAAAAAACATTAAATGATTAAACTAAAATTACAAATTGAGGTACTAAAATCATGAAATTAAAATTTGGATGATCAAAAGTATGAGTTGTGAATTATAGGTGAACAAAACTGTAATTTAGAAAGAAAAAAAGCTTAAATTATAATTATAATTTTCTTTTAATTCTTATCTGCAATTTTATTTTTCTAATTTTTTCGTGTGATTTAGTTCCTAAATTTTAAAAATCTACAATTTTGATCAAATCTTTATTATTATTTTTCATATATTTTAATCAATTAAATTATTATTAATAATTAAATATTAATTTCTACCTTATCATAATACTAGCACATTAATCAATTGTTAAGTTAAAATGTCAACGTATACGAAATTAGACAAAAATTTACATTTTTCTAAGAACTGAAGACTAAAATTGTAGGGGGAAAAAAACAAAATCATAAATTAAGAATTGAAAAAACCAAAGTTATAGCTTAAAAAATACTTAAATTTACTTTTGGTTCCTATAACTTTGCAAATGTGGAAAACCATTATGAAAATTTAACTACTCAATTGGTTCTCAATATTTTTAAAATTGAGTAATTTTAGTCCAATATTAGTCGGTCATTCAAAATTAGACAGAAAATATTGATGTGGTCGTTATTAATAATGTGTCATTAAGTTATCCATATAAGAAATTAAATTAATAATATTAAAAATAAAAAACAAAATTTTCTTGAATACATCTTAAAATTTGAAGAAAAAAAATTGAAGGAAAGAACATCATGTGTCCGTGTATCTTAATAAAAAAACTAAACAGCTATGTAACTTGATAAATATTAGTTATTAAAAAATTAATTTTATTAATAATGGAATTAAATCTAGAATCTTTTCTCTCTTTGATTTCCTTTAATCATTGAATCCATTTTATAAATCTTAAAGCTTTAAGATTAATTTCAAAGTTGGAGACTTGCGAGGGTCCCACGGTGGGCTGGGGCCTGGGGCATGTAAAATTTGCAGATAAAAATCCAAGGACAGGCACACACCGCACACTTGGAAGATAAGGTATCAAATAAAAAAAAAAAAATGAAGATAGAGTTGTATTGGTATCGCATCGCATAGACTTAGTTGAGTGTGGGAAGATGAGAAGTGTGAGCCTGAGACCAGAGCTTCAGATTCCAATTTGTTCTTCAAACCCTCCATCATGTGTCAAACCCATCAAATTAGTGGTAGTATCATCGTATGGGAAAAAATTGAAAAATCCACCTTCCAAATTTGCAATAAGTCTTAGAGAGCACAGAACAACTTTGGAGCATGCGGCGAGGTTGCCATTACTGAAACACGATTCTGGTATTGTGGTAATGGGAGCGGTGTGTGTGGGGATATTGGCGGTGGTTCTGAGCGAGGAAAAGGCCTTGGCTTTGGGCCCAGAAGGCCCACTTGTGGAAGAGTTTTGGGACAACGTGAGGAGATATGGACTCTACGCTCTCACCGTCAGCACAGGTGCCCTTTACACCATATTCCGCCCTATAGCAGAACTTCTCAAGAATCCCATTTCCGCTATTTTCATCCTTGCTCTTTTCGGGGGTTCCATCTTCATTGTTTCTCAAGTCCTCTCTGCCATGGTTGGTGTTTCTGAATTTTCTTACGACTTTGGATACTAGCCTAGACTACCTCCAATTATATTATATGCAAAATAAACCCCTTTATTTTATATTTTAGACTTTCTCATCTTATTACTCCACTGCTTCCGGGTAATCGGTAAAACCCAAAATAGTAGGGATTAGAAACTTTGTTTTACATGTTTTGTTGATGCCAACCCAAAATTTTCTCGTGGATTGAAAAATCAGAACCGTGAATTCGTATGCATTTGTATCTAAAACTTTCATACTAAATACAATTGCTCTTTCGATCAGTAACTTCTTAGTATAAAATATAAATTCAAGAAACATGATCTACTTAAAGACCAATCCTATGCGGTTTGCGCACGAAGCAAAATTAGGCCGGTAAAGTTTGTATTGGTTCTTCAATAAAAATAAAGAGAGAAAAAAACTACGAAATGAAGTAGGTATCACGCACGTGTCATTTGTGTACAGTTTCGTCCTAATCTTTGTAGTTTGTACTATTTTCATTTGTTTTAACAGAAACTGGAAATTCCAAAATAGATTACAAGCATAACAAAATTAAAGAACAGTTATGCATGTAAATACTATATTCACGAAAGAATTACTAAATATTCCATTGCTGAGTCGATATGAAAGAGTAACCAGTAATTTGATTTAGAAAAGAATGCTATTATAATAAAAGGAAAGAGTCCCGATTATGTTTCCATAGCAACAACATTATCTGATTCTGTTGAAGAATTTGATAACTGAACCAATTAAAAGATGACACCAACAGATGACTGATTTAATATAGTTTTCAAAATACTAATACAGTAAGTGAATCAATAGTCTAGCTTTTCTGTACCTACCAGAAGTCAAAAACTAAAAAATAACAAACCACGGGATGAGGTAACTCACCTCCATCAAAATATCCTTCGCATCTTGTAGACAATAAGGTCCTGGTTTATCTATGTTCCAAGTCGCAAGTACTATTTAAGTGGTAGCTCAATAGGAGCAAACAATAGATGAAACAGAGAGAGGGTAGCGAAAAGTGTTGGCATATTGAAAGGAGATGGTTTTTCCTGGGGCAAGAGCCTCCCCATCATTGATGAGGCAATCATCGTATCCGAGTCTACGAAACACTTTTGGGTTTATCAAACGAACTGAGCTGAACCATCCACAGTGAAGGCGTGTATTCGCTATGTTGCAATCACTGGCGCACATATTCATGATTTGAACTGTGTACGAAGGAATCCCACTTGGAACAGGAGGCACTTGCCCTTGATATATATCACTATGTCCTCCTTTAAGCAAGCCATGTCCCCTTTATCTGCAATGCAACAGAGTTTTTCAAGCACTGCAATTTGTTTTCATTTTTTTATTACAATAAAAGGGTTCTTCATACCACCAGATTGCAGCAGCAGCAGCAGCTTCCAAGAGGTGATCACTGTTCCGTTTCCTCTACTAAAAAACATCTCTTCAATGCCAGCATCAATCCTACCTTCCTTGTGAATTAGTAAATCCCTCACTGCATTGTAAACAAGAATATCAACGGCTAATTACACCATATATGAAAACTTTAAAAACAAAATTGAGAATGGATATTGATAGGAAACAATAGGAATTAATCAGAAATGTAATAACCACTCCAAACCAATCTAAGGCAAACAACTAAACAAGAACCATACCAATATCTTGTTATCTTAATGCATTCACACTAAATAAATCAAAGTGTACTGGCTTGTATAAAGGAAAAAGTCAACGGGTGAGTAACCCAAAGTCCAAACTGCTCCTTTTCTAGAACAAAAGAGTTCAAATCATTATGTGAAACCTCATATTAGCCATTAGGGTAATATGTTACCCAAAAGCACGGCTAAGAGAAAGGCCACGAATGAGGCAACCTAGACCATGCAAAAGCTTCGAGCTTTGGTACTTTCTAACGCAACTTTTATTCTGATTTCTGAAATGCTCTCAATCTGCTTCCAAGTAACCTGCAAATGCTGAATAAAGAAGCACACATGTTTGAGTACTACCAGAGAAGCACGCCAGCGCATAAATAGCATGCAAGTTAATGTAGAGGGAGAGGGAGAGAGGAGTTAGAACCAATAAGTAAACTGACGAAATCTTATCTTGAAAGTATTTAGTGTGATGAAGGCCTGATGCTTCATACTTTAAATAGTCGTACAAAATGCGGGAAAGTAAAATTACTCGGTACTTGTCAAAACATGCTAGGTTCCTCGGATTTATGTGTGTCACGGAACCTAATTAATTTGATTATAGCTCAGACAGACTCAATGCCCCATCTTGCTAAAGAAGCTGTCACCGCATTTCTCTGTTTCATTAGTTAAATTTATGGCTTTCTTTTCACTGAATGTGTGCTTGCCTGGGCCTGATTAATTAAAGGGAAAGACATACGAACTCAATTGCCGGTTAAAATGAACAAAAAGACCCAAAGTGGGGAGATTCCTATTCTTAAAGAATTGGATGTGCTTGAATTATGCTCTCTTAGTACTATTAAATTAAAGTAAGACATTTGCTTTATTTGAGTTTAAATTGATCTTTTTTCTTTTAATTATATGGCAATGCATAGACGAACGTTGACCATGTAAAATTTTCCACTAAGACTCGATCCAAATCAAAGCCATCAATTGACAATGTTAGTATATGTTCTGAAACACTAATAATGTTTTCTATTGTTTCTATCACTATTGATTTCCACGAAATGAATTGATCAAGTGCGTGTTTACTTCTCTGTCACATATTCACGTTGACGACAAAAACAGAGCAAAGTTGCTTCTTAGATCCACCGTGAGTGATGCTCAACGCGTTCTTATGGCTTGGACGGAAGTAAAATTATGTTGTAGCTCGCAGGTCACTTTCTTTCACATCAAATTACCAAAACGGGTGGGCGTGGTGCATGGCGAAACTGAACTCAAAACATTCTTTGGCTCTCGAGAGTTATTAAATTGAAGCAGTTGAAGTGATATCAATGAAGCTTGTAAAGGAGTAGATAAAATCATGTGCATGCACAATAGTAGTAGTAGGTAGAACCAGTCAGATTAAACGCTTTGCCGGGGGAAAAAAAGAGCAGTTAATGCAGTGAAAAATGGTGTAATTAAGATTAATTGCATGCATCGTGTGGATGGAACAAAGGGATCCTCATGAGTCAGAGAAGCATTTAATTTATGAGGCATGCCTACTAACTTTTGGCTTTTGATATGTATGCGGCGTGATTTAGTGACTTGTCTCACCCATTCGTTCATTCACCATCTCTCTCTCTCTCATCCTACTACGCCTCTGCTCTACTCCTTCCGCCACCACACCACCGCCCCTACGCTATGTTACTCATCCTATCTTTAGTTGCACTTATCTAGACCTCATGCTTCATGCCTCACTAGTAACTTTACTCTCTTCATGTCTAAATAAATTGTTTTATACAGACAATTTTTTTTTATAAAGTTAATCTTATCAAATAGAAGATGAATGAGAATAATATTAATATTATAATATTGAAAAACTAAAATAAAACTTAGTAGAAGTATTAGTAGAAACAAAATAATTAATATAATACTTATATTTTGAAATGAATAAAGTAATTAATTACTACTAATATATCATATATAGAAGAAATCCGATTAAATCTAATACATGATGAATATTTTTTCTTTTTATTTTATTACTTGTTAATTTTTTTATTGATTATGTGTAAAAATGGGATATTGTATTTGTGTCCAACCAAAAGTAACTAAAAAGTGAACACTTATAACAAAATTTAGGAATTTATCATCAATAAGTTAATGTCCACATCTTCAAGTTTTTATATGCAGAAAATACTCCCTCTATTCCAAAATAAATGTTGTATTTTAAAAAAATGTCTAAAAATAATTAAGTGTTATATTAAATGTAATATTAATTTTAAGAGCTTAATTTCAAGATAAATTACTTGGCGTAGGTTTGTAAGTAAACTAATTTGTTTCAGGATAATCTTTTATGGATATAATTTCACGCGGTCTAACCTAATTTTAGTAAAACTATATTTAATTTTCTCGACAATTTTTTGTTTCTTAATTTATCGCGCGTGTTTCAGTGTTCAGGCATGCATGTATTTGTGGACTGCGGAGACTGGTCACAACTAGAAACTTCACACGACTTCTTTCATTAATGACAGCATCTCCTCCCACTCTTTTATGTTGGATTCCCTCTTCCAACTCGACCCACTTTTAATGGGTTGCTTGGAAAAATCCACTTGAACCATATCATACATACCCTTTCTCTAGTGCTTATCCATATCATAATAAAAATTGATGATTGCAGCGCCTTAAATTATTTATTGAGGATCCAATTTCACGCTTCCTATAAATAGGAGGGTGCATGGTTAGAGTTCTTTGTTCACTCAACTCAACCCAATCAAATAACATAATCATCTATATATACAAGGATCCACTTTTCGATCTGTCTCAGATTAATTCTCTAGCCGGCCTTACAATTAATCCATTAATTTAGGCTTTCGAAGAAGAGAAAACATAACAACTACTACTACGTACGATGGAGAGAGAATATCATGAGGATGATATAAATATAAAGAAGAAATTCAACAAGTTTTGGAAGAGAACTTTGCAGTTTGTTTTATCAGTTTCTGTATTTTCTTTCTTTCTATGGTACTCTTCCGGATTTTCCATACTCCCTCAGTGTTTCAATGCTTACTTCTCCACGTGCCTTTTCTCCATGCTTACTCGCACTCTTGAAAGGAAATACATGTTTCTCATCTGTAACGCCATCCTTGCTCTTCTAGCCATGTCACCGCATTTTCACATACAATTTCAAGCTTCCACCAAGGCGACACAAGTTTCTCAAGAGGCAGTCGGAGCTTTTCCGTTCCTAGTGAATTCTCCACTTATGGTCGAAGAAGAAGAAATTGAAGAATATTCTGGACATGGCACAGACACATTGTTTGTAGAAACCGAAGGAAGAGTAGTGGAGGGGAAGGACGAAGAAGGAGGGACAGGAAGTAGTGGAGTTATGGTGGCACATGATGATGATGAGTTAGTAGCAGATACAACATTAATGGAATTGGAAACAAACGAAGAAGAATTAGAAAATACAGATGAACTGAACAGAAAGATTGAAGAATTCATAAGGAAAATGAAGGAGGAGATGAGGATTGAGGCACAAAAACAACCAATTATTGCAGTCTAGCTAGTACATGCATGACTACGCATCTGCATGTATGTTGTAAAACACGAGGAATAATTAAGTGCTTCATGAGTCTTCTTTTTAAAATGACAAAAACGTATGTTGTGATCCCTTCTCTTCTTGTTCTAGCTTTATTGCCCCTTAACTACTTTTTATTTTATTTTTATAATCACCACCTTGAATGGCTTTACCGATCGATGAAATTAAGTACGTTGAATATATGTGAATTGAAGATCAATGCCATATATTCAATATCTTAACAAAGAGAGACATATTGGTGAGAGATATTACATTGGAGCACGAGCACAAAGAAAATTGCTAGAGCACTTTTCTTTTTTAGCAGAGAGCTAGATTCTAGAGCGTATAGATTCCAAACATTAAAATTATGTGAGACAGTTCCCGTTCATATGTTTGTGGAAAATTCTATACACAGAACCAGAATTTATAAAGTTCGTTCACACAAAAACTGTTTTAGTGGGGGTAATATGAAAACTATCCATACATTTTAAAATTAAGAAAACATATGCAGAGGTTCACGGTTCTCACTAAATAAGGTGTATTTGTATACATTATTAAAATTGGCAGTCGCTTTCCTAAAAATAGAAATGTTGTTGTCGTTAATTAATTCCTTTTGACCAATAAATTTATTGTCAGGTTTGGTTTGAAGTAGAGTTTTTAGAAAAATATATGGCTCAAGCTAATTAGTTGTATATTCTATATATTAATAAGGTATAAAGCTGTACAATTAATTAAGGCTTATTCGTTCTAATCAAGCATTTTGCACAGTATATATTTCTGTATTAATAAATCAACTGTAGACACAAAGTTTCCACGTGGTTCCATTTCTATATGCATTCAAAACGTCAGCGATTCCTACCATAACTATACATTTTCGATCATAAATCATAATCACCGTGGTGCACCAAAAGTACCAAATATTGCGTTATCCTTTTCGCCATGTACTGTAATATTGAACAGTATCAGTATCAGATACCGAGTGCTCAATCTGGCTTCTATATTCGTGGCTAAGAAGACATGCATGCAGCATCCCTTTTCAATCTTTCTAATCAAATATTTATTGACCAAAATTAATGCCATGGCCTCCACAAGATAATTCTAGAAGAAGGGTCATGGACCCTGGCATGGCTTGGCGTGATGCCTTTGCAACTAGGGAACTCAAACAAATTAATCATATCAAATATGTTTATACCTCTCACAAAAATGAAGAAAAAGATATCATGTCTGTCTGCAAGTTAGGACAAATATATGAGTGTTACGTAATTGTCACTGGTTTCAGCACGGCATTATATTCCGACCATTGGAAAGTATGTATGCAAGCCCAACGTACTACATCCACCCTAAGTTCATTCATAATTATACAGTCACGTGGACGTGGGTCCAAATAATGCGAGAGGCGTTTAATTAACAGTTTCAGAGATACTGTAGGTCACTAGTTAATTATACGTTACATCGTTAATTTCTTCGTCCTTTTTTTCTTCTAGATAAAAACAACTATTTACTTCGTGCATTGCATGGTTTTTAAGATTTAATTAAAACATTTTCAAAAAAATAAAATGCATTTTAAAACATTATAAGGAAATTTACATAATTTATTTGTGAATTTTTTTAAAAATATATTGTATTAAAAAATAATGTCAATATATAATATTATTAATTAAACTTAACTAATTGATAGATATGCGTGCATGTGAATACCTCTACTCTATTTCAACTTTTTTTTTTTTCTTTTCAAATTATCCTTTATCTCTTTAACCTTTCCATATGATAAGTTTCTCTTTCCGTCTCAATTTACGACAAAAACATTCACCTCTGTACTGGTTCCTGACCACTAATTCCAACGGGACAAGATAACAATTGTTTGTAATTCTAGGTGCTGCTGCCCATCATTTCCTTCACAGATAGATGAAAAAACGGGAGAACGCTATGATATGATATTGGGCCAGTTTGCTTATCAAGCCATTCCAAATTCAGTGGAGTCTTGAATATTTGACTGACGGTTAGTTAGGAAATTGTTTACATCTTTTTTTGTTGGTAAAAGGAAATCAGTTATTTAATTTGTGCTTCGTTTAATATCTCTAAACAAAATTAATCACTAATTTTTTGTGAGATATTTAAAAAAATAAGTAATGTTTTTAAATAATCTCAACTAAACATGCAATTAATAATAGTTTCCCCAATTAATGGGCATTAAATAGTGTTGACCATTTGATACGATTAATATAACGAGTGGCCGGTGTTATAAAATACGGAGTATTTTTAATATTAAGTGTTTTTTTTTATTTGGAATAAATGATCAATATCTTAAAGTACTAAAATTTATTTAAGAATGACGTCTCAATAAATGTTCTGTATGAACTTAATCCCTGATTACATGCTTATTGTTAAATGTCCGCTATATTACGTTGTGTTAGTTTATGAAAAAAGTATTAATTAAAAGATCAATACATTTAATATGTCAAAAATTTAAAAATATTCATTAGTTTATTTATCTAATAAGAAAATTAGTACTACCATGTTCTTATTATTTGCTGTTACAATTGTTAAATATAAGTATTAAATACTTGTACCAAAAGATGAAAAACTACCGAAATCTTCAATGATCCGTCTTAGAAATTAGGACTTTACATTTCCTTTTCCCAATATGATAGTTTTGACTACTTCAGCGGCATTTGGCATGTAAGTGAATCAGAAAGGCCATATCAACTTGGGGCCACATCAACTTGTGTTTTATGGAATGGAAAAGGTTAAAAGAGAAAGTAGATGTTTTATGGTTGTAAAATGTCCATTTGAAAGGATGAGAGACATTATGGGCTATTTTTAATGAATTCTGAACTTACTTAAATGGAGACAAAAAAACTAGAATTGTCCTTTTCGGTTAATCTAACAGAATTTGATGAAGTCTGCCATCATCAATTTCTTTTCTGAACAAGTTGATCTACTAGAAACAGCCCTCTCAGGTAGTTAAAAGTTAATCTACACTATCCTCTTATTTTTCTGCTTATTGGCCTTTAAACAGTTTGATTTCCCTAATGTTCACATGGGCCCAGAAAGATGGTTTAGCACCTAAATGCCATATGTGTTGTCAAGCAATTTTGGGAGAAGGAAAAAGGAAAATCAGATTAGCGTTTTTTTGGACTTAATATTACCAACAATAGTACGTCTTTAGAACAATTACTTTTGTATGGTTTCTCAATTGGTCCAAATGAAGGTAATGGTTACCTATGTTTAGACTTCAGACTGATTTATATAGCCAGTAGAGCCTTCATTTCGGCTCCTTGATTCTCTTCATATTATTCTATTAAGTATCAACACATTTGCTTCCATGGTGAATTGTTGGTGAATTTTGTCTACTAATTATAGCACAATAGAGTTTTACAACTCATTGTATGTCTTATGTTCTATGGAGTGGAAAAATAATTTTCAAAGTTTAACAACTCATCTCAACGAGTAACAATAAATTCAGACAACTAATCATAGAACTATCTCAAAACAACAAATTATCAGGTAATTGGAGAGGAAGGAAACTAGTTTGGGCAAAAAAAATTGAATAACCACATTATGTTGTCTCTTGTAGATGAAGGAAAACCTGCTAGCAGTAGTTTCATAAATCTATTATTTTGGTCAACAAACTTGAGATCAGGAACATGAGAGGAGCCAAATTAAGTCCCTGACAACTTCAACCTTTTTTCAGGTGGCCTGCTAACATATGAAGCTTTTTTAGTAAGCTGATGGGTGGTGATGAGAGTCCACAATCATTACTTTCAGAATCAAGAGATCATTCTCATCTCAATGAGAAAAGTGACCTCCAGAGGAGAAGGCCTCGGCGTGGTAATTCTTCAGATAAAGAGAACAACCTCCAAGAACAAAACGTGGTCCAAAACCCTTTACACTCTCAATATATAGATCCAAAACATGAAGCAGAATTCCAGTTCAAGACAGTGTGTTGTTTTGGCTAGCTGCATACCTAGGTGGAGGAACACTATGCTTCCTTCTCACAAGTCATCAGATCAAGGGCATAAAAACCAATGGGTTTCTTGATGCCATTTACTTCTGTATAGTGACAATGACTACTGTTGGATATGGAGATCTTGTGCCAGATAGCCAATTGGCAAAACTTCTTGCCTGCATTTATGTCTTCACCGGCATGGCTCTTATAGGGTTAATTCTTAGCAAGGCAGCAGATTACATTGTTGAAAAGCAGGAAATATTTCTAGTTAGAACATTATTCAAGGGTGAAAATTTTGGTCCAGAAGAGCTTTCCAAAGAGGTTGAAACTAACAAAGCTAAATACAAATTCATTCTGGCAGCATCCATCTTTTTGGTGCTTATGATTGCAGGGACTATTTTTCTGTATTTTATTGAAAATCTAGATTTTGTTGATGCCCTCTATTGTTTTTGTTCCACAGTCACTATTTTAGGTTATGGGGATAAGAGCTTCTCGACTACTATTGGTCGTGCTTTTGCTGTGTTCTGGATATTGAGCAGCACCATTTGCTTAGCTCAGTCTTTTGGTTATCTTGCTGAATTTTATACTGAAGAAAAACAAAAAAACAATGGCAAAAATGGTTCTTACATGAAAGTTGTCACTTCTTGATCTTGAGGCGGCTGATCTTGATGGAGACCATGCTGTCAGGTAAGGTAGAATGATTACTCTTGGTAACCATTTGCACCAAGAGACGCAGCAAGTTCATATTTGTAACATTCATTTTCTGGCATTGATAGATGGCTCCAATATTTAGCCGAATTAAGCCATTAAATGTTCACATTCAACATTTTTCATTTTCCCAGTGCCACGGAGTTCGTATTATACAAGCTGAAGGAAATGGGAAAGATCAACCAAGAAGATATTTTAGTTGTGATGGATATTTTTAGAAAACTAGATTTTGATAAATCAGGAACCCTTGAAGCTGATCTAAAATATTCTGAACCATCTTAACCATAAACTTACCTAGTACATCATGAATTTCATATACATTTTAAACATTGTCATCCGTATGATCTTTTATACACTGTTTGAGGTATTTCAAAGTGTTCCTGTAGGAACTATACTCTGTGTAAGCTACAAGATATATGATGTTAGCGCGCGCACACACATTACGGAGCATATCATGTGAAAGATGAAAGCGTAAGAGAGGAACGAATCTCAGCCATTTAACTATTATGAAGTCCGTGTCTTATGACTTATACTATCCACTCTGTCTCAATTTTCATCTTAGAATATAGTTGTATGTAATATTAGCCTCTTCTCTCAATTTGTGTTTAAGATTCATTCAATTTGCAAGTTCATAATTTTTAAAACTAATTCAGATAACTGTTTTTCCTGCTATACCTTGTTTCTAAAAAAATGGCTACATTACTCGATTGTCATTATATATCAATATCAACTTAAATTCTATAGTGGATAAAATTAATGACCTAATTAAAATCTAGGAAAGCATTGGAAGGTGCATTTTGTAAGAGTGATGATAGCCCGGCTTAAAAAGCACAGAAGCGCCACATTTTGAATAAAAGAATTTCTTATACATGAAATGGAATAAAAATTTAAAATCCAAAAATTGTTTCAAAGGGAAGTTCCTCGAGCAAAAACAACATTTCCCATTTTCTAATACAAATAAAGATGACGATATAATAGATTCCAAGAAAAAAACTAATGGCAACAAGAAGCTGTTTTCTAAGTTGATCAAAGTTAATTTTAGTTCATAATCATATACATTTCACTATTTCTGCCAAAGCAGGCATAGGATATGGAGATAACTATCAAATAAAGACACTAATCATTTCCAGAAGTTTATACTTTTATTTACGTTCATACTTCTGATTCATAGTACAGAATTGATACAATTGTCATTTGGGCATTAATCTAGATAGAGAACAAGATACCATTGATCATTGTTTTGGACATAAAAGGATTCTACCTTATGAGAACAAAGCTTGAAATTTGAACACCCTTCATGCACTTAGAAGTTTCGAGCCTCCTCAGTATGTTCTGGCATGCCTGTTACATAATCCAAGAGCCCTTCACCAGCTTTTTCACCATGTCCATGACCTTCAGTAGAGAATTTGGATACCCCTCCAAAAGCTATTATTGCAACCAAAAACACTGTAGTGGAAGCTAACAAAGGCCAAAAATAGGTCAGAATGGTCATAATTCGTGGTGCTGCATATAACAGCAAGGAAAGGGACAGTGAAAATGCCATTGCTATGGTGATATGGTATCTATACTGCACAAGCATTTTTGGTACATCCATGACCCCTTGAATGAATGCTATGAATCAAAGGGAGAGAGAATTGAGGGATGGAGGAAGCAGGGTAGAAAGAGAGAGAGAGGGAACAAAAGTATGGTTATATCTTCAATCTATTAACGAGTTTGCTGTTTATATTCTGAAGAGATTCTCTACTGGAAATGATTCTGAGAGCTTGCTTGTCCCATCTGTCACTTATTCTTCTAAAAACCAAGATGTTTCTTAAACTGTCCTCTCACGAATAAAATAGGTGGCCATGGTAAATATTTATTTTTGGCTGTTCAATACAGTTTAAATAAAATAAATTTGATTTACAGAATATAATTTTAGACATTCAAAGTCACCTAAATATAGAACCAGTGTAATTGAAAATTTCTTCCTTCGATGACCATAATTCCACCACAATATTTACCTCAAATGTGATACTTATAATGATGATGAGGAGCATGTTAGTCATTAAAACAAGCTGACATAAAGTTTCTGGTATAGATTCTTTGTCAACTTCCTTGAAAGGTCGATTGGTGGTGCTATTTTGAAATCGGAAATGCCGGGTTTCAATTGGAAATATGGAATGAAGACTAAATGCACAGGAAACGCACAGATTCTTATTCTTCTTTGTGGTGATGAGTATCAACAAGACAAGAAAAACACGAATTAATCAATGACCGTTTGAGATTTGTTATGAGCTAAACTTATTCTTCCTTTGGATTTAAGGTTTCTTTGAACCACACATGGATACTTTCTCCCTCCACGTGGCCAACTCTAGCCTTGACATCGTTTTATAATGAAAGAAACAGGGTCCGCCCAAGGCTTAATAGTAAGTCCATGACTTGTTGCTCTATGCTCTTAGAAAAACTGTTATTTGACATTAGTATTTATATGTTATTTCCTTCTCATAATAATCTTGTGTAAAAAAATAAATATTAAAATAATTTTCATTTTAGTTTTTTAGAATAATATTAATTATTTTTTTGTATTTATATCTCCTATAAAATTAATGATAAAAAAAATTAAAAATGAATTAATGATGATTAGATTAATTTTATAAAATTATTATTCTCTTTTATCTATTTATTAATTTTTCTTATTATTTATAGAGCAACCTACTATAACAATTATAATGAAATGGAAGGAGTAACTTATAGGCTTAATTATACTTTTATCCCAACTTTTAAATTTTTGAAAATTTTTACCTTCAACAAATTAATTTAGGATATTTTATCCCATATTTTTAAAAATTTGTAAATTTTACTCTCCATTATTTCTCCATTAATAAACATAAAAGTTGGAGGTAAAATTTGTCAAAAATAAAATAAAATAAAAAATTGGATGCAAAATTTGTCCATAAAAAGTTGAAGATAAAAAGTACAATTATGTTAGAGATGATTAAAACAGATAAAATTTGCAAGTTTAAAAAAAATAAGGATAAAATATGTCAAATTAATTTATTAGGAATAAAATTCACCAAAAATTAAAAATTGTGGATAAAAAAATGCAATTAAGCCAAATATTAATATGGTCAATGTAGTCATAGTTAAGGTGTGTTTTAATTTTTACTCTATAAATAGGGTTTGAACTTTGCTGGAGAAAAAAGGAATTTTTTTCCCGTAAAAGCCCCAAAAATTATTAATTTTAGGAGCAAATATAATTTTGATCACCTATTTTAAAATAGGTAAAAATATGTTTTTTGTCCATATAAAATTGTAAATATTCAATATTTGTCATTACAAAAAATTTAATATATTTTTCATTCTCGTAAAATTAAATTGTTAATTTTGACTTATAACTAGGACTGATATATCCAAACTTACATAAGGATTTTTGGGGATTAAAACCCCACAAATTACATAAAAATCGTTATAATTTGTGATAATTTTACTACAATTTGTGGCAATCATCAATTTGTGACAGTTTCTAACCTCCATAAATCCAACCACTGCAAATTACAAAAAAATGTCACAAATTGCACAATGTAAATTGGAATATATCTAAATTTCACAAAGTTTGTTATATTTTTAATTTTAAAAAACCTACTAAAAATTTTATTGGAATAAAATTTGACCACTTTCAATTTCATGAGAAAAAAACATATTTTAACTTTTAAAATAAAGACATTTGATCTTTCTATTTTAAAAAATTCACAATTTTGATCAAATCTTTAATTTTACTTATATATATATATAAATTTTGTCACAACTATCACTTGTTTCTTTTATTTTGGTCCAATTTTACCTTCAATCCCGGCCCATTAAGGAGATGACACTTGTGACTCATTTTGACATAAGAGGTAAACTTTAATATCATGAAATAGATGAACCAATCACCATAAAACATAAAAGAACTATACAAAAGAATAGGTAAGTTTGTATCCATACGTAAAAGAATACTAGTTCAGTTTAAACGTACTGTGATCTTAACTAAAACTTTTACAGCTTTGTACATTTTCACCCTTCCTCCTGTCATGGCATGGTGAAAGACAAATCGGACTACTCATGATTTATCTCAATAAATCTAACTTAAAATTATTCAAAATGTCAACTATTAATGATTCTAACTCATGAATGCATGAATACAGGAATCTATTTCCATCCTCACGAGTCAGCTGGATGAGACTTGGTAAGTAAAGTTGAGAACAACATATAACAGGTCTTAAATGTTTTAAAAATTACTTTTCAATCCATTGAGTAATTTACGTGAATATATATCTATATAGAGAGATAATTATTAATGCACTTACCCAGTATTTTTTATTTAAATTATTTATGTCATTTTATATACATTTTTTTCTTTCTCCTCATATTAACAAAAGAAAAGAAAAATGTTATCTTTCTTTTCTTTTACTTTCTTTTTTAATAAACAATCTGTAAAACCATCTTATTTTCTATTTGTTTTTTTTTTTTTGTTTCACTTTCTTAATTGGACCAATAAGATGCCAGTTTAGCTAACGATAAACAAGTACTTATATAGTATTACCACAATAATTAATGCATAAGGACAGAAAACATCACCTAGAAGCTTCTATTATCTATCATCTTGAATCAATCCTATTAAATTATCTTTGTTGTGTTATATAGTATTACATCCTTATCCTTTTCATTGAGTATGTAAAATTTTTATGTTCATTCATAAATTTATGAATTCGCTACTTGTTAATTTAGTCAGTTGTACATTGGACATGCATTTTAAAAGGCAATATACAAAGATTGTAATCAAATTAGGTGAAACGTCAAATTAGTAAACATTTACAGGGATTTTTTTTATAATCATTAAATATTTGTAGTCGCATGGATATATATGAAAGAAAAATACATATGTACTAGTAAAAGAACAAATTATATACATAAAAATATTGTTTGTTGTATTTGATAATAATTAGTCTAAGCAATTAGGCCAGAATATATTCTATAAATCCGATCAATATACGCGTGCATTTCAACCTCCCGATTGACCAACACGTAGAGGACCCAGGCTCACGCCACAACCATCTATAAAATGCTGTATCTCATATGTCACGTATAATTTCATTTCTGTTTTATTCTTTTTCTTTTCTGAGTTAGTTTGGAACATTATATTTTAAAAAAATCTACCAACTCAAACCAACATAAAATATAGACCACAAATTAAGAGGACCACCTGAAGCTTAGCTTGATCCCACTTTCATTACATCACTATCAAACAGCGGTTAGTAATAACAAAATTCTATTATAATCAGACTTAAGACCTGTTTTATATAATTCATAAGTGTTTTTTAAAACTTTTCTACCAAAAAAATATAGAGCATACTTCATCGAAAAACTCTTCTGATGGCTTTGCACATTGGTAAAGCCTTCCAATTTGTATAAAACAGGGCCTACATACCAAGGATTGCCATTTGGCTTTGAGCTTGTGTTGTGTACACAAACAGCTGGAGCTCTGAACAATGAACATTTAATATATATATATATATATATATATATATATATATATATTATACTTTTAAGCAAAGATGAGAAGTTGTCTAAATATTGATCCAAATTTATTTGTTCTTCAAAGTCACTTTAGTTTTTCGTTTTCAAAATTGATCACAATTATGAGTACACTTATTTCGTTTGTTATAGTCGCAATCTTATCCGTTGACTTCCATCAAGTAAAGAAATAAATTATCTCAGAACTATTATTCCAATTAAGCAATTCACTAGACCAAAGTGATATATTTGCCCCTAAAGTTGGTGAATAGCTTAGTTTCCCCATAGAAAATGATGAATGAATTACTGAATAGTGAGCTTGTTAAAAAAAAAAATCACATCAAATCATGAACGTAAATAATAATCTTGTCCTTTCAAGAGTTAAATGATATCTATCCTCAATCAACATTGTATTAGACCTTGTAATTATGTTCACTTTACACTTATCCTAAAACCTGATTGTTAAGTAAGGATGTTTTGTATCTCAACACTGATTAATGTTGAACAATTGAAGCAAACGGTGTCAACAAATTCAAAGGAAGTTTTGCAACCTGTGTCATCATCAGCTAATGCAGTAATGCATTATTTGGTTACTTTGCAAGAGCAATATGATTGATGCTGAACTTTATTGTTCCACGGCGCAACGAAAAGATGTATTAGGTAGGGCAAAATAATTGTTATTATTGTTTTCAGAAACCAAATTAAAGTAACTTAATAATTAACCATATTGTGTTAAATCAAGTACAAATTATGGCATTCTTCAAAAAAAAAAAGTACAAATTATACTGTTTGTTTTGCCTCAAGAGGGAAGGAAACAGTTCTGGGGTGGTTACGGGTTTAACAGACCAATGAAGTAAGTCATTGTGAGTCCTATTTCTTTGGGACATTTGTTTGGAAGTAGTTTCCTATAAGGGTTCAACGGCACGTAACATCCTTTATCTGTTTCCCTTATATCTGCCTACCTAACAGGATCTAATCTAATAAAAATGTAAAGGTCATTATTTCATTATCATAACAGCTAAGACTGAAATTTAAAAAATAACATGGAGAAAGTGACCGTTATAGTCCAGTACAAGGTAGAATTTAAAAGAGTAGCCGGCTAAGACGGCCTGTTACTGTTATGCATTTCATTTGCTTCACCAAAGGAGAAGGGTCATCTCATGCCTCTCTTTGCGGTCAATTCCTTATACGAAACGAATACAATCTTTCATTTTCTGCCTTTGAACATCTCTCTAATTATTATATATGCTTTAATGAAAGCCTCCATTTGTTGTTGATGCTTTTGGACTCATCCTACTTTGTCATGTAGTAGCACCTAAAAAGGAAAGGAACCGAACCAATTCCAAAGCGTCGTGTAGAGATATAAGCCACTGAGTCCTCCTCCCATCTGTTTGCATTTCCCAACGCCAAATGGTGAGCTGTGAAGACCAATATGGAGAAAAGCTTCCACTTGTCCAACCAGACCCGGTGGTGTTGGAGATTAATCGTTTGCAAAACCAACTAAAAGGTTCTTATTCTATTTTGTTCTTCTATATGTTCCTGTTTCACCTTACTCCCTTGGCTTTTAGTTCCTTTCTTTCTTTCCGGAGTGTTGATCAGGTGCGAAACACTATACCAATGGCATTGATGTTCTTAGTTCTATAGAAACTGAAATTTTGTGGGGACCTCTTAAATGAATTGTGCTATATATTTGGTTAGCAAGTGGTTTGAAGTTTTGATTAGTTTATAACAGGTGGTGTCCGTGTTTGATTCCTATTGTTTCTGTGTCATATTGATATGTTTTCTTTTCATAGATTGCGTGTAATACCTCGTTCTCAAGAAACCATAGGTTTCTTCTAGCACACCAAAATGAATAAGTTGAATACAGTTTGAGAGCGTCCAATTTTAGTATCTTCAATTCTTCATATCAGTGCTTCATCTCTAGACCTTGTAATAACTCAATTTGATCATCATTGCAGAAAAAGACAAGGAACTAGCGACTTGTCAGGGTGAAATCAAAGCTTTAAGGTCAACTGAAGCTCTAAAGGATAAGGCCATAGAAGAGGTACTTCTTTTGAATGCAGTTATACAAACTCTCCCTATGATACAAGATATCATTAGTTAGTTCAGGACTACCATTTGTTCATGTTCCTCACTAATATCTATGTGAAACATTTAAGTTTTTCAATGTATGAGACAAATTAATAACACTCAACTATGTGTCTTATGAAAATTAACAAGAACCATATAGTCTTGGACCATCTAGTAATTTCTCATACGATACACACCACCCACCTAGTACTTTGCTTGGAATTCAAAATGAAAAACTGATTATCTAAAATAATGCATATGGAATAATATCATAAGAAGCTTGATTATGCCTTAGGACCATTTTGCCATTCATGTTGCCATAGAAAATTATGCAATTATATATTTAGTTGCCTTAAAAGACAAAGTATATAAATTTCTCCATAGTCGGTACTAACATTAGCTATAATTCTCTTTCTCCACTTTCAGTTGAGGAAAGGAGTCAGTAAACTGGACGAAAGACTTAGAGTTACAGAGGATCATCTTAAACAAAAGGTGCACTGTTCTGGTACTTGTATTTCTTAGAAGTTGAAAGTTGGAACCATGTCCAACAATGCTTGACTCTAAAATGCCTTTTTTTTAAAAATCTATTCATATGCAGAATCTAGAAATCAAGAAACTGACAGATGAAAAGAAAAATGCATTGGCTTCGCAATATGCTGCAGAAGCAACACTTAGAAGGGTACATGCAAATCAAAAGGATGAAGATTTTGTTCCAATTGAGAGAGCCATTGCTCCTCTTGAAGCTGAGATCAAAATCTATAAGAATGAGGTACAAATGGTGCAATTTCCACAAGGATGTATTTACAAGGAAATAACAAAATCTAAGTGAATTTTTCATACTGACAATACTAACAAATAACATTCCAATTTGGCTTCATAGATCACTGCACTTCAAGAAGATAAGAAAGCCTTGGAACGACTCACAAAATCGAAAGAATCAGCATTGCTAGAAGCAGAGAGGATTCTGAGAAGTGCTCTAGAGAGGGCTCTAGTTGTTGAGGAGGTTCGAAATCAGAACATTGACTTGAAGAGACAGATTGAGATCTGCCAGGCATGACTTTCTATATTTGCTATTTCATATTTGGTTTCTATAGTGAAGTGTAAGTTGTTCAGCCAATTTACAACTACCATAAACAGGAGGAGAACAAACTCTTAGAGAAAAACCATCGTCAAAAGATTTTGGAAGTTGAAAAGCTTAGTCAAACCATTCAAGAACTTGAGGAAGTCATCTTAGCTAGTGGAGCTACTGCTAATGCTGTTCGTGATTATCAGCGACAGATTTCTGAATTACAAGTAGGCATATCTTAATGAGTTATTGGCATTCTGAAGTTATTGTTACCCATAATGACTTGTTACCTGATTTTGCATAATTTTTCAGGAAGAGAAGAGGACATTAGAGAGGGAGCTAGCAAGGGTAAAAGTTTCAACCAACAGAATTGCAAGTGTTGTGGCTAATGAGTGGAAGGACGAAAATCATAAGGTCATGCCTGTCAGGCAATGGCTTGAAGAAAGAAGGATTATGCAGGTATATCTTCCTTTGAAAATCTTTGGAGATCATATGGTCCTGTTTTCACGCCCAAAATACTACGATTCTATTCTATTAGTCATATATAGTTTTACACCAGGAAACTACAATAACCATGTATTCAAAGAGGAAATCTCAGTTTAAGAGGGTGTAAACTAATACTTATCCTATTTACTAGGAGTCCAATCAACAGAAGCTATTACTCTTGTCCCTACTGTTGTGAGAAAAATTCAGAAAAACAATTCAAATACCTTTTCTCTCCTTATACTTATTTAAAATATTGAGCAAGAACTTTCTATCATCAAGTGTACGTCCTTGCATATGTAGGCAGAGATTCAACGGTTGAAAGACAAGCAAGCTATATCAGAGAGAACAGCTCAGGCAGAGTCACAATTGAAGGTATTCATCCTACTTTTTTGTCCTCCGTGTAAGCATCTAAATCAATTTTTAACTTATTACTAATGTTTCCTGGTGTTTATTCCAGGATAAACTGAAGCTGAGGCTTAAAACACTGGAGGAAGGCTTAAAGCATTTCTCCAATTACCCAATCACTTCGAATGTGTCATATGCATCTCCAAAAGCAGAAAAGTCTAACATACTAGGTTTCCTAACAACCAATGGTGGACTGAGAAAGAGATCCACATCACAACCAAGGGCATGTACGGTTGGAAGCTCGTTGTTCCAGACACCAAATATAAAAAACAACAGAGACATCGTAGCTGGGAATTTAAAGCTGGGGAGACCTACTAAAAAATATGGTTCTACAGAAAATATGTTAAAGAAAGGGATAAGGGCATCAAGAAGTAACGTTGCTGATAATGGTGAAAAGGAAAATGAAATGAAGGTGAACACAGACATAACTTTAAACAGATGCAATGATGAAAGTGAGGCAACAGAAATTATAACCATTGTTAATGTGGATGAAGACCCTCCTGAAAGTAAGAAACCAAACGGTTCAAGCAGGGATGATGTGGTCTCAGGTTTTCTATATGATAAGCTGCAAAAAGAGGTCATCAATTTGAGGAAGTCTTGTGAAATTAAAGACAGTAGTTTACAAGCTAAAGATGAAGAAATTAAGGTAATAGTAAAAAGTAACAACTATTCCCCACCCTATCCCTTCTCACACTAAAGTAAAGATGAATTTGTTTTTTCAGATGCTTATAAAGAAAGTCGGTGCACTGACAAAGGCCATGGAAGTAGAGTGGAAGAAAATGAAAAGAGAGGTAGCTGCTAGAGAGAAGGAGGCTTCATCAACAAAGTCAGATGATAACAGGAAAAACAGAAGCGCAAACTCCTCTAAAAGGTTCTTTAACTTCATTTTCTGTAGTGTTGCTAATAACTGTCAATTGTCAAGTTTCTTCAGTCAGTTTTAAGACTAACGTAACAATTTTATAAAAATTACTACAGGGCGATATAAAATTATTACAGGGCGGTGAAAGAGCGCTGTGAATTCTTTATTTGGAGATAGTTGAAGGCAATTTATTTATCAATGGCATCTTGTGTGATTTTTCTCTGTAAATACAAAACATTTGGTGAGGGTAGTATCCTGAAATAAATTTCCGTTGGGGAAAGGAAGTTTGAGAATCAGATTCCGTACAATCATTAGTGTTCAACATCTTCCTCTATATTTGGATAAGTGACATGTTTTGTGATGAGTTTTACACACTAGCCAAGTTTGTCACATGCTTCAGCGACATGAAACATGAGGAACACTTGTGAAACTAGTGGATTCTATAGTTCTCATTAAGTAGTAAAAGATTTAGGGCTTATTTGATTCCCTTCTCATTTTTTGGTTGTAAATATTAAAAATTGTTTTCTAAAACAATCTCACAGTACGTAGCAATCTATTTAGTCCTTTTTCTCTAAAAAAAGCATCTATTTCTCCTTTAAAATCTATTAAATTTTAAAATTATTTCCAAAACAAGTAATTTAAAAACCAAAAAACATAAACAACTGAAAATTATTTTCTCTTTTTTTATATAAATTCTCATTTTCTTTTGTTTTCATCTTATTCTACCTCTCCCGTAATTCCACACTCTACTTTGTGCCTTGCATCATCTTCCACAAGTTATCTAAGGACCTTTATTTAGTTACATTTTGAAAACTGAAAACAGCTTTTGAAAATAGAAATCAATTTTCTAAAGAAAACAAGAAAGAGTTTGCCCAAGTTGAACACAGAATTTGACACTTCCACTTGGCTGTTTACCCAATCAACGCTTCTAACTGCCTTCAATAGGAATTTGACAGTTCTGCTGTGCCAACAATTTTTTTACATTTATCCGTTTATGTGGACATTCACTTTCACACATTTTGCATAATAAAGTTAAACCCATCAATAGCTTTTATTTTCCTAACGCATGCGGTAACTTCTAAAGAGCAGACGCCCGATGTGGCTTGTATCATACCTTAAATAGTTAGGATTTGGAAAGAGTCGTGGACATATATATATTTAGAAGAAATTCACAATTTCCTACATCACTCAAGCAAAGAACCTAGCCAGTAGCCACATACTAGATAACCTTCATTTACTCTATAAGATATCCAAAAAAATAATTATATATATGAATCTAGATAACCTTCATTTACTCTATAAGATATCCAAAAAAATAATTATATATATATATGAATCTAATACAAAAAATTCCTCAAAAGACAAAGGAAAATGCATAAAAACTGCATGGCATATCATTCCCTGAAATTACATTATCAATGGAGAAAAACTGTTGGAATACCTAAAACCATAGAGATCAGAAATTATGCATTAACCAATTCCCGAGACTCCAGCCATGACTTGGCTGCCACCTGTGTAGTCAAAAACCAGCCAGCCTTATCTGGAGCCTCATGGAATGGAGCATTGAGTTCGTTCAAATGTGATTCAACTTCACTTGCCAAACCTTTGTCCGAATACCTGTGTTTCCCATGACCAGTATTAATTCCAAGCAGTGGTGGAAGATCCTCTCCTGATTCCAAAGTCTTGGACAAGTCATTTATCCAAGCATGTAATGCAGTCAGCGAAGCTCCAAGCGAGAGACTCTTTAGATGTAGAGACCACTGAGTTTGAGACTTGGACTGTACATCCGTATATATTTCAAGGCTCAACCCCAGGTCTAGAAGCTCACATGCTTTGTCCAACAAATTCAGGTTGACACAAAGATCAATCAGAGAATTGCAAAAGGGCTTCTTTACTTCGTCGGCAATTGAATTAAAGAGTTCAGATGCTTCTTTCTTAAACTCTCCACCACCATCCTCCAGCCCTTCCACCAAATATCTTACCACGGACCCAAGCTTAGGATTAGCCTTCTTCACACAATCGTTTAGCTTACCAAGCTCTTCTTTTGGTGTTTGGGTCATAACATTCAGAAGACAACCACAGAAACGGTTGTCTGGACTGATGCCCAAATCCAAGAGTTGATTAAATGTCTTCACAACATCATCAGTAAGCCCAACCTTCCCATAGCACTGGACAAGCGATGTCAGAACAAAAATAGTAGGCTGAGAGCCAGACTCAATCATTTCATTCAACATTCTTTCAGCTTCCGAAACATTCCCACTGCAGGAATATATGGTAATCAAGGATGAGAACGTCCAACTGTCACAGAGGCAAGTTGCAGAAGTTTTCATGTCTTCAAAAATATCAAATGCTTCATTGGCTAGGCCTAGATCTGCACACATGGCCAGAAGGGTATTATAAAGATGAGTGTTCATCTCCATTCCCTTTTCCTTCATTTCCTTATAAACAAAGAGAGCATCTTCGCTGTAGCGTCCTCTACCATAGGCCCTTAAGAGAGACGCGTAAGTCGCCCAATTCGGCAAAAATCCATTTTTAGTCATCTCCGTATATATGCTCTTGGCCTGCCAGGGCCTCTTAGCTCTCCCCATGGCATCCAACAGAGTGTTATAAATAACCATGTTAGGCTTAGCACCAAGAACCTTCATCTCTTGGTAGACATTCAAGCATCCATCATAATTACCCGCCAAACCATACATCTTAATCAAGGTGGAGAAGGTAACGGTATCAAGTCGCCACTTCTCGGTCCTGGCACGATCATACAGGCGCAAAGCCATGTCAATATTACCAGCCCTGCCATAAGCATCAATCATAGCCGAGTAGGTAACATCATCAGGCTCACACCCGAATGATGACATCTTTTCAAACCACTCCACGGCCTTATTGGGCAAAGAACAAATCCTAGCACAGCTAATTATAGTGGAGAAAGTGACATTGTCCGGCCTCACCCCTCTCTGGAGCATTTCATCAAACAGTTTCTCCATTGCATCCAAATCCTTGCTCTTCCTAAACACCTTGAGAGTGACGTTGTAGAGAATGACCTCTCTGGTGGGTCTAATCCTACGCTGAAAGTAATAGAGAACAAAGGGTACAACACGGGAATTGGACATGTTGTTGATGACAATTACAGCGTCTTGCTCTATAACCCTATCCCCTAAATCCTTCAAAACTAGAGAGACGTCCTCTTGAGAGGGATTGCAAGAGTCCAAGGAGTGGGCGAGATTTACAAGAGAAGTGTACCTGGCATCGTAGGATCTTCTCTCGAGTTGTTTGGCCCTGGGGCTTCGGGGGTTGACCCAGATGTAATTATTTTTCGACGAAGACGAGGATTTTGCGTCGGGTGGTAGGTGTTCGGGAATGGGTTCCTGCAAGGAGACATTGAGAAGGGATTTGGAATGGGGAGTGAGAGAGGAAGAGGGTTGAAAGGAAGAGGACAAGTTTCGAAGTTTGAATTTGCGGGAAGAAGAAGAAGAAGAAATGGAGGGAAGGTCATGGAAGAGAGAAGAAGGGGAAGAGCAAAGATTGTAAGCCATTTTACTTTACCACTCTCTGCTCAGCTGAGACTGACATCAACAAATATCCAAAGGAGAGAAAGCTAGCAGAGAAAATGTTTAAAATAATATTTATTCAATTTTTAAAATAAATCCGGGAAACAAAAAATGACGATAAGAAAGTTGTTTCTTTTAATCTTATGGAGTAATGCATGTATATAATAATGATAAAATTAATAAATATTATAAATAACTTATTCATACGATGTTAATTATTTGATGTTTAAATAATAAAAACTTATTTTAACAAAAGGACATTTTATTACCTTTGACACTCAACACTAACGTAAATAATTATATTTTGGGTTATTGGGATATTTTGAAGTTCATATTAAGGTTTATAAAAATATTATAATGTATCTGACCTTATTGCTTGATAAGATAAAAATTAACATTAAGAGTGTTTGGTTTAAAGGAGAAAAATAAAATAAAAATGTGATTTTGTCTTTTAGCCTCCAAAAAATTGCTCGTTTTTTTATTTTTTATATAACCAATTAGTGAATTGCATGTTATTTTTTATTTTTTCAATTACTTCATTCAATTTCGAGCGTTTTGACATAAAACACGCCTCCATCGGACATTCTTATAAAAAATTATGATTATTTAAAGAATTTGCTTCACGTTTATATATGGGTGGAAACAGGTCAGGTCAGACTTCGTTAGGTCTGGCCTTGGCCTGTTTTTTTTTTTTCAATTACTTCTTTCAATTTCGAGCGTTTTCACATAAAATATGCCTCCATCAGACATTTCTATCAAAATTTATATATATTTAAAGTATGTCTGACCTGTTTAAGGCTAGGTTAAAGCTTTTTGAAAAACCTATTTAAATAAAAAGGTCAGGCTCAACCTTTAAAAAAAATTTGTTAAACCTATCAGGCTGACTTATTTAATATATATATATATATATATATATTTATTGTAAAGTAGGTTTTTAATATATAAAAGGCTCGTAGGTCAAGCCAAGCTTTTAAATAGGCTAGGTCAGGCCTAAAAAAAACCTATGATAGATAAATATGGTAGGTCAAGCTTTACATTTTTAAATCAGGCCCAAGCCAGGCCTAACGAAGTCTGACCTGCCCTGACCTGTTTCCACCCATATATATACGTCAAGCAAATTCTTTAAACAATTATAATTTTTTTATAGGAATGTCTGATGGAGGCGTATTTTATGTCAAAACGCTAGAAATTGAAAGAAGTAATTGAAAAAATAAAAAACAGGCCAAGGCCAGGCCTAACGAAGTCTAACCTGACATGTTTCCACCCATATATAAACGTGAAGCAAATTCTTTAAACAATCATAATTTTTTATAAGAATGTCCGATGGAGGCGTGTTTTATGTCAAAACGCTCAAAATTGAATGAAGTAATTGAAAAAATAAAAAATAGTATGCAATTCACTAATTGGTTATGTAAAAAATTAAAAAACGAGCAATTTTTTGGAGGCTGAAAGACAAAATCGCATTTTTGAGGTACTTAGAGGCCTCGTTTGGGAAAAATTTTTGGGCAAGTCCCCTTTGGGACTTACAAAGCCCTTCTCCTCTCAATTTCGAGCGCGTGGCTACCAGTTTCGCATCAATCGGACCTCCCAGTCAAAAGTTATGACCTTCCATAATTTACGAAAACATCGCGAAAACCCTGCACCCCCATTTTTGGTTGCCACGTGTCACCAGGAGCAGGAACACCTCCCATTTAAGCGTGTTTAAACACGCCCCGAATGGACATGACTGTCTGCCCCATTTTTTCAAATATTGACACATTTACACCCTTTTTCTAATTAAATATTTAATTTATATTATTTATTATTTTTTGCCGTCATTGTTGTGGGTCATCATCATCACCTTACAAGGTTCGTTTCCTTCCGACGGCTGCATACATTAATAATTATTTATATATTATCAACTGAGTTTTTTTTTAATTCTTTTCAGAATGAGTTGATATTATTATTAATTTTTAGGTAATTTGTAATTAAATAATGACAACCTTTTAAAATATGTTAATAATTTTTCTAAGATAAATATTAACAAATAAAAATAAAACACTAATAAATAATATTTAATGTATTAAATAGGAAACTAAAAATTAAATCTCTATTTAGTATCTAAAATTTTAAAAAATATTCGAAAAACAATCTTTATCAATTTTGTCGGTATGTAGCATTACTTAATTAATTAAGATATCTATTTTTCTTATTGATAAAAGAAAATATTTTTTTTCTTTGCCATTGGACGCGTGCTAAAATACTAGTGCTCCACGTTTCACGTGCATGCTTGCCATTTGCCAATTTGCTGTCTCTTTAATAACTTAACGAGAAATTTGTTAGATTTATGATATGTTCGGATGAAAGAGGAAAAAATAGAGTATCAATATATTTTCTTTTATTTGATTGAGGAAAAAGAAAGAAATGGAAGAGAAAAAAATTTTTAGAGAAAATATTTTGTAGAGACAATATTTTAAATTTCTTTTTTTTTCAATTCAAATTTTAAATTGTTCTTTTCTTTTTCATTTTATTTCTTTCACTGAGGTTAAGTCTTCACCCTTAAGGAAGAAGAAGAGCAGGTTACCTTACAATTGTGAAAATTGTTAATCATGCTGCATAGGATAAACCGTACCAATTAAAAAACTTTTATAATTCTTCTGCTTTGCTTTTTGGCGAAAGTCCAAAAGCCAAAAAGCTATAGTTGCGTGGAATATTTTATCAGTGTTTAAAAAAAAGGGAGAAATAAAACTATCAAAGGAAAAAAGACTTTCACTTACAAAGAAGCCTTTTGAAAAGAAAAAAAAAAGGTTTATGCCTACATTAAAATAAGATATTAGAGTTGTTTCTTTTATGGATATAAAAATCATAAAAATAAGTAATAGAAAATTTATATATAGTATTGTATGTAATCTTAATTATTTGATTTTTTTGTTTCTTACATATTCTTTTGTCAGAAACAATCTTATACTATTGAATAATAAATATAAATATTTTTAAATGTAAACATTTTTCATGATAAATATTTGAACGTTAGTTTGTTATCTTGTGTGAAACTATCTTTTTTTACTAGATTCAAACGCCCACTAGTATAATTATTTGATGTTTAAATAATAAAATTATTTGAACAAAAACACTTTTGTTTCCTTTTACCTTCAACACTAAATAATCATATTTTGTGTCGTTGAGATTGAAATGAGAGTCTGAAGTTCACATTAAGGTTTGTAGAGATATTCTAATGCATCGATCTAACGACATTGCATCTTTGAATTATAAGAACTACGTAGTGAATAACAAAAACTAAACATTATCTTCAAATGAAAGAAACTTATATATATATATATATATATATATATATATATATATATATATATATATCTGGATGGAGATTGGTAAGTCATTTTCACTTCTGCCATAAGAAACCATTTCTTCAAGTTTTACTTTTCTTCGTCTCTGTTTGAAGAGGCAAAATTAAAGTGAATTTCGGCTGGATCTTTCCGGCTATAATATTCTATTGTAACTTCATGTATATTAATGAACGTAATAAACACTCATATGCTTCCATTTATATATATATATATATATATATATATATATATATATATATATATATATATATGCAGTTCTGAGAGACAGCAACCGAATCTTTCTTTTCAAATGAAGTCTAATTTTTGGTGGAAAGTTACCTTGTATAGTAATGTCCCCATTAATTGTCGGTGATTCTGTGTAATGGATCTATAATAGATCGAGTGGGAAAAGCTAATTATAAGTTGTTGAATTGGTAGGAAAGAAGAGGATCATGGTTGTCAGCTTGTTATTGTCTACTGAGGTCATTGATCAATAACCACTACTTAATATGCTGACTCATGAGCAGGCAAAGGTTATTCAACTTTGTCCAAAGGAAAGTAAGGGATTAGTTCATATCCAATGTGAGTGCTTCCAGGATTCCTTCATTTGAAAAATCCATTCTATGAAAAATTTGTGCATTGGACAGTGTTTATATGGAGGAATAGTTTCATCAAGAAAGAGAAGTGTTCTTTATATAAAGAACCGAATCTTAACAATAAAATAATATTATCCTCATTAATTATCCCGTAAAAAAAAAAAAGAGAAAAAACAACAAATCAGATTGTGGTGCTGTGATGGCGGTGGTGCTTGGAAGAGACTGCGACGGTGGTGTCGCTCAGAAGAGACTGCTCGCATGGACGAAGAGGTCGGCGCGTAAGGTGGAGGCCACGCGAAGAAGACGCTGACATGTGAGTGGAGAGGCACAAAAAGAAGAGAAAGAAGAAAAAGAAGGTTGTGGAAGACAAAGAGGTGGGTGGAGAAGGATATGTGAAAGGGTATGGAAGCTTGCGTGGGCTGGGTTTCAACTTTGAAGGGTTAATTATTTTATTAAAAAAAAGCATAGAGAGGAAATGGAAAATAAAAGTTGTGGGTTAAAATATTACTGTTGAAAGCTGAAGTTAAAAAAAATAGTCGTTAGGAGCATAAGTAACCGTTGGAGAATGTTTATAAATTTGGGTAATTTTGTTGAACATTTGCACACAAAATTCACACTTGTATTTTTTTTTGTTCCTCTCAATTGTCAATCTTTTTGTCCCTATCATTCCTCAACCTTTTTTATTTTCTCTGAAATGGATCCCAATCAGTACAATTATCAAAATGTTTACAATTATTTACAAAATCAATCACCCCTACCAGTGAAAATTCTCAAAATCCACCACATCCACCATAATATGTTATGTATCCTCAACCTCACCCTACCAGTGAAAAATCTCAAAATTCACCTCAGTATTTTATGTATCCACCACCCTACACATGTGTTATATGCATCCTCCATCCAATGTAGAGTCACCTATTGGTGGTAGTTCTCAAAATCCACAATTTTGTTGTCAACCATCACCCCCCACCAACTCAAACACGTGTTATATGCCTTCTTTATCCAATATTTCACCCCCTATCAATGAAGTTGAATCAACAATTGATGTAGACAATATTCAACTAGATAAGGACGACCATAATAGTAGTGAAAAAAACTCGTATAGCATTCTCAGTGACAGAAGATGTGATTCTTGTCCGATCATGACTCAATGTGTCGAAGGATTCAATAATAGGTGTCGATCAAATATCAAAACAATATCGGACAAGGATTAAAAAATGCATACAACAATGACGATGTACGTGAAAGTGAACAATTTTGTGAAAGAAATTCGACTCAATTGAAATCTTGATGGAACAGGATCCACCTGTAGTTCAAAAGTTTAATGGGTGCTACAAACAAGCAGATAAACATAGGAGAAGTGAAAATTTAGAGAAAGATTGTATGACTAATGCTCATATGATTTACTCGAAGGATACAGGTAAAAAATTTGAGGTTGAACACGCTTGGTTGTTGTTGAAAGACGAACCAAAATTCGATGCATAATTTATGTCAAATTATTCAAAAAGAACAAAGGTTTACTAGTAGAAATTACTCGCCGTCTTCTAACCCAAAGATACTCATTGAAGTCAAAGAATATGATACGTCATCGCCAATGTCTCATCCAATTGGACAAAAAATAGTAAAAAGAAAGAACAAAGAAAAAGAAACTTATGACAATATCGATCAATTTACTTTAAGATTATTACACAAGAATTGGAAAAAAAATTAATTAGCTTCACTACACTTTACTAAATAATCCATTATCAAAAGGAGTAGAATATGCAAATTATTTTATTTTTAAAATATTCTCACTTGTCATTATTGAGAAATATGTAAAGAAAACGAATGAAATCCGCATAATAATGATTGTGTACTAGAACCTTCCTACCGTACACATGTCCCAAGTCAAGTTTACCAGATCCTATCCTCTATTGCAGTACTAAAGTGATCAAGTTCCACTTCTCATTCAATAGTATGGACCAAATTTAAAGTTGTTTTAAGTTTAGCGGATGAGATTGATTATTAATCACTTCCACGACGGCACGACCTAACGATATGTATGGATTTATCTCATCCGTAGCAACAGAGAATAGTCCAAATCCATGGGCTCCAGAACGTGTATGTATTTTTTCATTCATTCGCAATCAAAGCTTGGAAACCATTCCTTAAGCGATTGCCCTCGTTAGAGACCAAAAAAGAAAAATATAAAGAAAGGACTATGATCGTTGATTAATTTATTTTTTTTGAGAACTTTTAATAAAATCTATACACTTTAAATGTTTTAAAATATATATAAAAACTTGTAGAGTGTGTTTGGATAGAGAATTTTAATTGGAAAAGTAATTTATTAGGGAATTTAAAATTCTTCAATTTAAAATTCATTGTTTGGATATTTTTATATGAGAAATTTAAATTTTTGGAATTTTAAACAACTAAAAATGTGAAATTTGAATTTCCTTCTAAAAGGTGAGAAATTGAAATTCTCTTTTTTTCTAAAAGCTCAAACCGCATAACTTTTTGTTCCGTCTCAATCGCCGACAAGTACTCTGACCTTCGCTACTCTCACAACACCACCCATCTCAAATGTTTTTCCGTGCATGAGGTTTAAAATTTTAAAAATGAAGAAATTCAATTTCTTTATCCAAACACAAAATTTTGAAAACGAAGAAATTTAATTTCTTTATCCAAACACATAATTTTAAAAATAAAAGAATTTTAATTGATGCAATTTAATTTCCCTAAATTTTAAATTTCCATAAATTTTGGACTTTTGGCTGTGGGTTATGTTCATTAGGGAAGTTTTTTTTTTTAAATATTGTTGTGGTTGGAAATTTGTTTATTTGGGTGGAGAAAATTCCATCTTCAAGTCCACAAAACTATTAATCTAAAACTGATAGGGGATTCAAATGGCTAAACATAATGTAGTTATCATCTCCCAATTTCATTGGAATAAAAGACTAAGTTTTTATTAAAAAAATTTAAGTTAAAGTTAAAAATACAAGTTTGAAGAAAAAAAATAGAAATTGTTTCTCGAGAGGATTCATGTTTTAGTGAGAAAAATTTGCTTATATGATTTTTTAGGTAAACATATATTTTTACATCAATTCGATGGGTTGGCCTAGAACTTGCAATTGGTTTAAGACAATTCATTGGTTGTACAACACGCCAGCCCATACTAGATTGGGCTCACACTTAGTGAACCCAAGATTGGATAAGTTGAACATGACTACCAAGATGGTACTAAGTAAAGTGGATTTCGCAATACGGTTATCTATTTCCGAACCAAAAAAGATATAAACATTCGCACTTGCTAATCTCACTTTCTACTTTACTTTTCCCCTTTTCCTTTTTATTCAAGATTTTTCCGAAAATGCCCTATTCATCTTCAAAATATTTTTTCTTCCTATACATCAGTCACATGCACTCCCCCTTCGTCCTTCATACACCTTCACTCACACTCCCTTTTCTTCATCTTCTAAAAACGTTACAATTACTGTAAAACATTTTGGATGTTATTCGACATCAAATTGATTAGGATATTTTCATTTCATACCTACCCTAATTCCGAAATCTTTTTTATTTAAAAACCTTTTTTCAAATTTAGTTCACATTCTGGAAGAAAAAAATCAGTAGTATAAAATTTCTAGAAAAAGATGTGTTGGGTTCTTCCTTGTCAAGTCATCACTTCCTTCAACTACTCCATTTTCTATAATTCTATCAAGTTAGATCAAATATGGTTGGAGTATTGTTCGTCGTGATCATTAGGTTCTAGTTCACCAGTGAACTTCGAGTTTTTGTGGCAAAGGAACTAGAAGTTTGTTCATATTGATCATTAGGTACTGGTTTGATTTTGATTATATTTGAATTCATTAATATTAATTCATTAGTGTAATTTGGGTAGTATGTACGCATACATTTGTAACTTGTGGTGACTTTATGAAAGATTTTAAATTGGTGCCGGTTGTGGTGCGTAAATGCTTGGTGGATCAATTGGGGTAAAAGTCGTAAGTAGGGGAGGATGTACGTTGGTGACTATGGGAATAATTATCCCCACAAAGTAAATATTTGTACTTGTTTATATTAAATAATTATTGTTTCTGTCCATAAAAAATGAGAGTTGCCCCCATAAAATGATTTTTCAAAAGAAAAGAATGTAAAAAAAATTAATGACAAAAGAGAAAATAATTTGATATTAATTTTACCTATATTATCTCATTAAATTTGTAAAATTTTAGGTACTTTAGTTTTTTATCATGAAATTGTATATTTTACAAAATTTTATAATATTTTTCGTTTGTAAGAATATTATAGACATTTTTATGCCCCCATTAAAAGAATTTTCTGTATCCATCACCGGTTGTAAGCCTGAGGTTGTATAGGTGTTGATATAAGTATTGAAGGCAAGACTATATATTGTCAAGTGAGTGCGTGTGAAGGCGTGAGAGGAGGGAGGGTGACGTGATGACTGATATTTAGACAGATGAAAAGAATTGAAGAAGAAAAGGGTATTTTTTAAATAAACTTTAAAAAAAAAATGGGAGCATAAAAAGTAAAGAGTGGACGTGTATTTAGCAATTGCCTATATATTTCTCTATTCAATTTTAATGGACCGAAATAGAAAATCGAGCCCATGAGTTCTCAACATTGCTTCATCTAGGCATGAAGATTTTTCATGACCGAAGAAATGCAGCAGGAGTTTTACAATAATTATTAAGTATTTATGCATTACACATTTACACATGTATTTTAATTTAACAACAATAAAATATATTTTAAAAAATATATAATATATATGCATTATTAACTCAATGAAATTTAAACAACAGTCAAATCACATACCATATAAAAGTAACAAGAAATTATCTTATTCTTTAAAGTTATGTTTCTCTCTTTCAAATATAATACATGTCTTATATTGAAGGAGATAAATACTTGAGTTCCGCATTTTTTTCTTCCCCATAACCATAGGGATATCAATCATATCATGTCACATTTATTGTCATCCTCCAATTGATTAATTCAATGACCATAAGATGCTTGCGAATCAAGAAATACAAAAGAGAAGATGGTAGTATAAAAGGTGGCTACGTGAGTGACGCTGACAATAGATTGGCGCAGCAAGTGCATTGTACATTAATATTTCATTTTGTACCTACGTGTATGGCTTCATTCGGATTCTTTATGTGGGACTAGGAGGGGGCTTCACCTAGTTTACGTTAAGGACAGAAACTTTATTTTTATTTTTCTCGTACCATAACCATGCCATACCATTAGCACATCATGTGTGTAAACGATTTTATTTTCCATAATAGGTAGTTTTACGGGTTCTTTGGATATAAGGTTATTCAGAAGTACCTTTATGAGAAAAAAATATAAAAAAATAAAATGAGATTTTCTTTAAATCAAAATTAACTCTAAAAAAATTCTCATATAACTTTTCTAAAAAATGAAAAATCATCTAAAAAAGAATTAATTTTAACTTAAAAAAAAATTCAATTAATTTTATTTTAGAAGCGTTTTTATTGAAGTTTACCTAAACAATCCTCTACTGATATTAATGGAGACTCTGTTGGATGAGGCTTTGTCTATAAGTGTGGCGTTCAGCGTTCAGTGAATGGTATTGGTCGCCACTTGACATTCTATAACCTTTAATAATTATTGAGCATATCATTATCATATATTTAACTTAAGGCTAGCGTCAGCTTCTATGACTCACCCATTCGCGGAAAATCATCACCTCACATCTCAAACAGTGCCCTTCATTATCTTTCTAAAGAAAAATCCTTACTCGCAAGTCGCAACCAACCATGCACCATTCCGTATGGCGTATGTTACATTAAATCTTTCTTGTTTTATTACATGTTTAGTGGCGTAATCGTTGATTATAAAATTTAACGTTTCATTTAGATTATGATGATATATATATATATATATATATTATGTAAAACAAAATTAACATTTAAGCAACCTATCACGGTTGGAGAAAAAACTACCAAAAGTTCTAAAGTGTGAAGTGATTGGTATGACTCATTAAAAAGTTAATTAAGCAACTCTGTTAGCAACCTAGTGTTGAGTTGCTCAATAGCGTTATTAGCGTGCACATTTAGATTTAATAGCAAAATACTAATATTTATCTCTCTCTCGTCACAAATCACAACATGATAGGATTGGTCCAAAGAGGTTCAAAAGGAACAAAGTTAAATACCCATTACAGCGAGATATACTCTGTATTTATAAAGCAAGTGATTGGCCACCAATTTTTTTATTGATTTAATATGTTGAAATTAAAGTTGAATAATTTGATAATATTTAAGTTTAATCTTTAATAAAAATAATTTTTTTATTAAACTTTATTTATCTTTTGACCAAAATTTAAATTAATCAAATATATTTTTCCTAAAGAATCAAAGGATTAAGAAGAAGGAAAGGAAAAAAAGATAGTCTGCATTTGCATTTTACAGTCACTGGCATGCCTAGCAAGGTTTCACTCTATAGTCTACATCAATTCAACACCTTTTATTGAATCCTCAACTGAAGTAAACCTGAAATGAAATCTTCAACGTATTTTATAGTCTGCAGTTGGAGTCCATGCCAAACATATCAGCAGCCCCCATTCCCCAACATGGTTTTTAGCTTGTAGGCATTACCATATCATTTGATATTAGAACAATACCATATTTGGTGTGTGGGCATGAAATTACCATACAAACAAACGAACAATACAATTAAATTCAGCTAAACAATCATTTATTAACAAACGAAAATTACATTTAACGATGTAATTATCTTTTAGTTTTTTTAGTATTATCAACAAACGAAAAAACATTTAATTCAAATAAGCACAAGACGTGCAGAAAATTACAAAGAAACAAGTAGAGCTTCCATGAAGAGTGAAGACCAACAGAAGCCCAAATTCCTCAAATGCACATGGAGGTATTCAACCCCAACCAACAGAAAGAAATGAAATCCATGTATTTTAACTTATATACATCCGAAATGGTGCATATGAAAAGATACACAACAATGTAAAGTCTATAACCCGCTACCAAAAACATATGTAAAAGAACTCCCAAAGAACCATCCCTAGCAAATGTATCTTTAGTTTTTGTAGTGTATGAAAATATAAGACAAATTATTTGTTAAAGATCTACTAATTGACTACTTTTGTAAGTCATATGATAGAATGAGAAATGCTAGCAAGTAGCAACATATTTTTTTATACGTCTTTCTGAACACGTAGTTTTTATTGTATTGAAAATAATAAAACTTTGTGGATCTTACATCATATTTAATACTCTCTTGATTTTGTAATTTTAACAACTTTTAATCAATTAAGAAGAATGTGTTTAAATTAATGTGTTCAAATTAGTATGTTACTAGCATTCCTAATAAATATGTCTTAAATTACACCGTCTAGGATTCATTCTCTACAACATTTTTAATATATTTATTTCAATTGAATTAAGTAAAAATTTATTAAAAAAGTTTTGTGAATAAGGAAGGACAAAAATTACAAATGTCAATATACTATATAAAAAAAATATCAGTACATTTATATTATAAATACTATACTAATAAAATTAATTAAAATACTATCTTAATACTTGTGTTATCACTCCTCTCATTAAAATTAGAATTCAAATTATTCTAATTATAATTTTTTGTTTTAATTTTTCACAATCAAAATATAGAAATTACAATTTTTTAGTTATAACCTATAAGGTACTCTAATTAAGATGTTAACAAACCTCACTAACATTTGTTAATGTACACACTACACACTTATTATTTTCTTTATTTTGATTACTTTAGCAAAACTAGTATATTTTAAAATAATCTTTAGTTATAACTTACACTAATGTGCTCCAACTAAAAAACAGTGTATCTTAACAAATTCCTAATTTATATATGTATTTAAATTTTTTATTTTAAATATTTTTTATAAATTAATTTTCAAGAAATAATAAAATAAAATTATATATGTAAACATTAAATTTTGTTATAATTAATTTTATTATTTAATAATAAATTCTTTATATATTATATAAATATTCAATTAAAAATTATACGTTTAATATGCATATCTTATCGTTACATTTATTGAATTCAAAAAGTATATTATATGTAATAAATATGATAAAAAAAAAGGATGGTTTCTTTTACTATTTCCGGTGAATGTTAGTGGGTCTTTTTTAGTGGTTCAAGGGGTGAAGGAGATAAATAAAAAGACTTGAGTTCTAATCTCATCTCTATCATTTTGTCATCATCCAGTGGATATGACCAGTTGTTATAAATTTTTTAATCCAATTTTTATGAAAAACTACTGTTACAATAATATTTAAAGATAATTTGCTTAATTTATGTAATTATTACGTGTAAAACATTAGTTATAACACACATTAAATTTATGAGATTATGAGAAAAGACCAAAGCTTGTGGACACAATTCAGTAATAAACATACATGGTGTGGTGTGAGTATAATGTACTAAATCATGGTTTATGCACGACCTGCATGGTAGTTCACCATGGCCAAACTGAAAAATGATTTAATAAGTAAAAATATGTTTTTTTTTTTTTTGAAAAAAAGTTTCCGGTAGATTGTGCAGCAAAGTGTCCACGTCAGAGTTGCAGAATCCCTACAAGTTAAATTTTCTCCTCAGCCCTACATTGCTCCGATGGACAGAAAGGCAGGGGGAGAGAGAGTGCGTGTTGCGTTCTGTTCTGTTGTGTGTGCATAAACAAAACAAAAACAAGAGCGTTTCAATTGCTATCTCCCACAAACATCTCTAGTTAAGATCTGCGTTAACCACTAAGATCTCTGAAGCTGAGGCCATTGTCTACTGTCACAGACATGGGTGAAGTAAGACTTCTCTTCTCTACAGTACTCAATTTCACAATCTCTCTCTCTCTCTCTCTCTCTCTCTGCCTCTTCCTCTTACCAGCTATTACGCCCACCTTCTCAACTCTGCTGCTTCCAAGTTCTTTTTTTCTTTTCTTAAGTACTCTATGATTGTGTTGTTTTGTCTTCTTATTTAAATATTATGTTTTTTGCAAAGGAAAAGAAAGACGAAGGAAACAAAGAAGAAGCCAAGGAGGAAAAGAAGGAGGAGCCACCACCGGAGATAGTGCTCAAAGTTGATATGCATTGTGAGGCCTGTGCAAGGAAAGTTGCAAAAGCATTGAAAGGATTCCAAGGTCACCTTTCATGCATTCTGTTTCTTAATTACTTCATTTCTGACTATGAATCCGAGGAATCTCATGTTGATAGATACTATAGCTAGTTTTCTGGTTTAGCTTCAGCTAGTACTACCAACTTTTAGCTTCCCTCTCTTTCTCCCCCTTGTTAGAGGGATCAACTAGTTATCAACATGATTTGCTTTTGGATTTCACAAAACAATAATGATGAAATAAATTTTAGATGTCCATTATTCATGTAGAGACAAATGACCATCACTGCATCCGCAAGGTAAAGATGTGTGTTTAGGAGGTGGAAAAGATTGATAAAGTGGTATTAATGTTTGTAACCTAATCACTCCTTTTGTAAAACAGGAGTGGAAGAGGTGACTGCGGATAGCAGGACAAGCAAAGTGGTAGTGAAAGGAAAGGCAGCAGACCCCATAAAGGTGTGTGAGAGGCTACAAAAGAAAAGTGGTAAGAAAGTGGAGCTAATTTCACCCTTGCCAAAACCTCCAGAGGAGAAAAAAGAAGAAACCAAAGAAGAACCACCCAAAGAGGAGAAAAAAGATGAGGTAAATCATTATCTTCTTGCTTGCTTCTATCTGTTGTTGTGCAGATGCCATGAATATTCAGCAAGCACGATAAGATACTGCAGTCAATCATTCTCATTGACTAACGTTCGTTAAAAAAACTTTAAAACCTCGGCCAAAGAAATAAGAACAAATTCTTAAAGTTACAAATACCAAAAACGTTTGGGTAATTATTTAATTTAACATGGAGATTAAGAGGCACATTGCCTACTTGCAGTGTGAGTGTAATGTCCAAATTCCATGGTGAGAGCTTTTGCCAATTTTGGAGTATTGTATTGTGCATTGCAGTTTTGCAATCCAATTTCAGGGGGAGAGTGCTGAAATGAAAGTAACGAGACAAAGTGATGTCCCTCCGAAAGGCACACGTAACGAGGGGAACGGCGGTGACAAATGAGAGGGGTTTGACCCCACCCCTATTTTCCAAATTGCAACTTGACACTGCAAAAATGGGGTCACGGGTGCAGTACACCTGGTTTTACCATGTCCCACTTTCATAACATTCACTTCCACACACATGACACATCGGTAAACCATGTGATGTACTCATGTTTGCTAAGGAGGTTAAAAGTTAAAACTACAGGCGCTCTTCATTCCATTTATTATTTATTATTACAATGGATGAGATTCACAAGGTAACACTAACTTGTCTGATCCAATTAATACTACTCTGCCAATGATAATAAGTGGTGATGGCGTGGGAAAAGAATTTCAAATACTCGTGCATTAGAGTAATAAATCATTCGCACATTCTTTATAATATATCAAGCTAAATAGTATGCGAGAATTTTCAAATTGGGTTTGGTCGGGGGAATTGCCATACATAGCCCATAGGTTGCTAATGTTTGCTTTTAGGTTTTTTAATTAACACTTGAAATGGAATTGGGAAACCCCATGCCATGGCCGTTACCTGAATTGACAAATTATAAGATAGTGGGCCCATACAGGTGCCTCTTTCAAAGTCTATTCTGTTGTGTGACAACATGGCTCAGACATAAAATTCAAGGGAAGATCTATTAAATTTTTTTGTACTATGTTTGTTGTGTTGTGTTTTCCTGCTTCTAATTTTACACTGCTTAAGATATTCTCGACCATTAAGTAAAATAATCAATGTGAAACCAAAGTTATGTTGATAGTAATCTAATTCCTATCTTGTGGTTGTTTGAAATGCTCGTCAGCCTCCTCCTGTGGTAACAGTTGTCCTAAAAGTTCGAATGCATTGTGAAGCATGTGCTCAAGTTATACAGAAGCGAATCCGCAAAATTAAGGGTCAGTTTGTTTAAATTTATTTATTGAAATAAGTATTTATTTTAATAAAATAAGTATTTTTATTTTTATTTTTCAGTGTGTTTATCTAAACTATTTTTACTTTAAAAAAATAACTTATTGTTTAGTTTAGGAAACAAATATATCTACTTATTAAAAAAATACTTGTATAAAAACGTTTATTTAAAAAAAAATAAAAAAAATTAACATACTCATCCTATACAAACATTCATCTTCTTTCTCTATTTCACTTCGGCATTTACAAGTACAACAAACCCGGTTTGGATCAATTCTGCTAAATCCCAGGCCCTACATGAGTTTGTGTCCTCCAATCATTATTTATTATCATGACTACTAATTACTAATGACTAACGAGAATCCCCAAAAAACAGCATTTAATTGCCCTTTTATTCGATTTACACCCTTTTCTCTGCTCAAGTTTACCATGGAATCTTATAATCACAAGAAAAATGCTGACAATATACTTTTTTCGATACTTTATTTTTTTAACACTTTTTTATTATTTGATAGAATCTCATGATACTGCCTTTAATACAGAGTGAGCCCACGTTATTTAGTAAGGCTGCAATAATCTTTATCCAAAAATAAAGTATTGAAAAAAAAGTGTTGTGGATGTTATGTATAATTATGAAGTTTATGTTTAGTTTATATTTATATTTTTTCATGTTTTCAAACTGCATAGAAGCCATTACAGCCCTCTTAGGGATGTGATACACAAACGGAATATTTTTTTAATGATAGGTTCACGTGCATGTGATGTTCTGTTTTTCTTTTCCTAGGGCATAAAAATCCTATCCTGTGGCGCTAATCACGTTCCTTTTGCAAACGAGGAAGCTTAGAAGGTTTTTGACTCATGCAAAAGGAATTCGTGATCTTGCTATTATCAATAGGATATCAATAATTATGTCAATCTCAGCCGAATTAGTATATTTTAACTACTATATAAATTAGTATTTTTAGCTCAAAAAAAATAATACATAAAACTAATATACCCTCCATTCTCAAATAAGTGTCACTTTATTTAATAATTTTTTTATTTCAAATTATCTGTCTGATGTAATATTTATTATCTTTTCTTCGACTTTGGTCTTCTCTCTTAAAGAAAACCTTTATTAACATATATACTCTGTAGTTTATTGTCATTTTTCTAGTATTCTATCTCGATGCTGAAACATTGTACACAACCGGTATGTGTTTCAGCCGCATATTGTATTTTAAAATGCCCTTGCAGCTTATATGCTACTTCTTCCTAGAAAAAGTGGGGGGAAACAGATCTTTGGACATTTATATAAGACGTGTTCCTGTGCTGGACGCTAAACATAATCAAAGCGTGATTAATCTTATAACTAAATAAAATGTTAATTGAAAGAAAATTGTTTTTAATGTTTCAACGTTCAACTAGCTAGTTATTTTGCCTTGTATTTTAATTTTGCCACCTTTCTCCGGGTTGATGGCCTCTATGTTTTGTTGGGTTGTCATGTGAATAGCACTCCTCTGGTTAGAGGTATTTCAAAGATAACTTCCCTTCCCTTGCACCCTTGATTGATTCCATGAATAGAGGATTCTTTTTGAAAGATAACTTCTTCATGGAAAAGTTTCTGAACTTTGTTAGAAATACTTAATGATTAATACATTCCATGCCCTACTCTTTAACACTCGAAAAACTGACATCCATGATCCGTAAATGATAAATCAATAATTGCTACGTAATGAGTCATACTAATAATATTATTCACCCAAAAAAATGATGTGTAGTAATAATTGTAAGTGCAGGAGTAGAATCAGTGGAAACAGACTTGGCAAATGATCAAGTTATAGTAAAAGGTGCTGTCGACCCTGCCAAGCTTGTTGATAATGTCTACAAGAGGACCAAAAAGCAAGCCTCTATTGTGAAGGACGAAGAAAAGAAGGAAGAAGAAAAGAAAGAAGAGGAGAAAAGGGAAGAGAAAGAAGAGAAAAAAGAAGGTGAAGAAGAAAACAAGGGAGAAGAAGATAACAAAACTGAAATCAAACGAAGTGAATACTGGCCATCCAAGAACTACATCGACTATGCTTATGACCCCGAGATTTTCAGCGACGAGAACCCGAATGCCTGCTCTGTTATGTAAACCAGCAAGTAATTCCGTATTTCAGTTGGAACGGTAATTAGCTGAAGTAGTTTTCTTTTCAATGTTTTTCTAATTATATCTAGCAGTGTGAGTATGTTAAGGGTATATTCATTCCTTTCCATAGCGTCCCTCAAAGCTAGATGTCTTATTTCTTGTGCTTTTGAGGTTTCAAGTAGTATATCCGTTGCCAAAGGGTGGGTAGAGTTGCTTCAGTTTGTGTAAGTGTTAACATGCTTCACTGAATTTTGGCCTAAAATCTCTTTGCCCATGAATGTTGACGTTGAAAATTGCATTTAATAGTCTCTCTTTAAGAATTTTCTGAAATAGTCATGGTTCCCTCTAGCGAGTACCTGTGTTTACGATACAATATTTCAGTCTTCAAATCATAGGCTTCGTTGGAATTGGAATCACCTTCTCATGTCAGAACTCTTTTCAATCACAATAACTCTTTCATTGGTTGAATAGGGTTCACTCATTAGTGAATGTTAAAAAGTGAAGGGTATTGTGTGATTTGTGTCATCATTAAATAAGGATCACACGGGGGATCAAAAGGGAAGGTTAGGTAGGCTATCCAAAGATAACCATGGCTCCTTCACATAATTTTCTTTGTTGACTTCTGCCAAGTTGGTTTGGGTGAGATTTGACTAGACACTTGAGCTATAGACGTTCAAAATGTTGACACTTAATTGGCAGAATTTGGCAGGCTTACAACATGTGGCTTGGCTTAGTCCCAATTTCCTAATCATCACATTCCCTTCTCGTTGTGGCCCATTAACTCATACCATTACATGTTAAGACTTGACACAAAATGTTACATGGCTTGCCTTCTTTCTGTCTGTAGCCTGAGATTCCAAATCCACTATCTCACCTAAAGAAATGAGGTTCTTGCATGGTGACCTAGCAACTTACGTCCTCCTCTAGATTGAGATAACCTCAGGAATTGACACGTTTTCAGTCCTTATAGGCAAACAGTAACACCCCTGTAGCTAAACCTAAGTACTCAGTACAAGTGGTGATCCTGTGATCACAATTTGTGACCTGCCTCATTTCAGATTTCATATGCCAGACTGCTTAGCTTACTTAAGGTACAGTGCAGAGCCTTGTGTAGTGCGAGGTACAAAGGAATATATAGGCTGATAACATCAGAGGAAATAGTGCAACCTTATCTCTTGGTTTTGGGTAAATGGTTGTGGCAGTACATGTACATGTATACTTGGACCACAGGGCAATTGTTGAACTACATTTACTTACACAGTAGACAATGAAGTCTGAGACAAGCACAGGCATACAAAAGGAAAAAGATGAAGGAGACTGGTTCGGTTCGGTTCAGGTCCTAATCACAGATATTGGAGTTGTGGTACCGTGACAGAACAGAATAATGCCAAAGGCAGACTAGGTGCTATGCACATCTTAATGGGCTTTCCTTTGTGTCCCAACTTGAAGCATTCTCTCACTTGAAGATTTTCCTTTTCAAAAGGAAACCCAACAATCCTTTTCCAATTCCTAGTGCTCTGGGGATGACATATATTTGAGTTCATTAGATCTAACCATTAACCACACATTTTAATGAAGCAGTTGTCTGCATGATACGTGCAATCTTTCTCCCTCTCTGTATACTCACTCAACTTTGTGCAGAAGTTATCAATCAAAATGGCCAATGCTCATTGGGGCTAATCCGAGATCAAGATAATCTATCCATCCTATCATGTTTATATTCTTTTTTATGTGTTTTGGTATGCTAAAAAATCTTACATTGCTTAGAAATTGAGACTAAAGATATTTATAAACACTCTTCTCTTTTGATTCACCAAAATTTCTTTTATCAACAAAATTGTGATGGCCCAATCAAAAACTACAGAGGTCAATATTAATTTCATCAAGAAGGGGGAGGGGTTGGTTTAGAAAGAGATGGGGGATGAAAAATCAAAATTGAACTTTTATCTTTTTTACTATAGTTGGAGAAACTCGTTTAATTATTATTTTTATATGATTTAGTTATTTAACATAGTAAAAAAAATCAATATTCTCAAGCATCCTTGTATTAAGCTAATTCTTATATTAAAAAAGTTAATTCTTATATTACTTTAGTTCGATCAATTTATCTACCAAGTGAGTTTCAAAACATTATGAATGAATGATGTCTTTTGCCAATACATGAAAACTTCCATAGTGTATTTAGATTATGTACTAATTTTTCTAAATAAATAAATCAACATATCCTATACATAAATAAATTTATAGGAATAATAATAGAAAAATGAACTAGTTATCTATGCATAAAAGACTAAAATATTTTAAATAAAAACTAGATTTATATGATATGAAATATATCTCAGTACTATAACTTGGATTCAAGAATCTTTAAAATTGCAGAAAATTTTCAAATAAATGAAAGAAGAAAAAAAAATAATGACAAAAAATTTTAGAATGTGTATCTCGCCTCCTTTTTGGATTCATATTTCCCAACACACTTTTTGGATATGATTTACAGAGAATTAAAGAAGTTTTTATACTTCCTAGATATAAAACTAATGTCATGTTTGGTACATATGAGAGAAATAGGATAAATGGAAATAAAATAGATGAGTGAAAACAAGTGAGAAATAAAGTATAAATGAAAAATGTTTGGTTGAAAAAAAAAATAGAGAAGAGATAAAGAGAGAGGCATAGAGATGAGTGAAAATATATGAGAAATAATACATATCTATCAAACAAACCAACTCATTTTAATATCTCCTCCTCCCTATTTTTCCTGTACCAAACAAAGCCTAATACTTGAATGAGCTTTGCTTGGTGTGGTTAAAAGTGTTTGCATAACGTTTCGAATCCATGCGCTTAAAAAGGTTATTTAGCTTCATTCTTAATGCATCTAACCCTTGTTGTCGAGCCCACTTCTATAACTAACAGAATGCTAGGAATATCAACTTGATATCAGGCACAGTAAATAGAAAAGGAAGGGGCAAAAGGGATGTAGAATTGCGCTTGCGTGTTGATTTTAAGATGTGAGTCTCTTCAATTCGTAGGTGCGAACTCCAAAATCTCTCTTCCCATGTGAATGGGAGACCAAAATTTTAAAAATATTATAAGTGTGGGCCAGTGGTGATCATAAAGTTGTGGATCGTATCTTAGAAATGGGCCAAAGCCAGGATGCCCTAATAGGCCTTGAACCTTCAACCTTCAATAATCTATCTATTCTGGTGGAAATGCATCTAGTAATAACTAATGTGTTCTTTTGTCCCTTGGCGAATACTTCATCGTCCCTCGTAGACTATAGTTGACTCTCATAAATGACCCCTGGAGTTGTAAACTTGTAATATTTTTCACTTTTTGAGAGATATTTTTATCAGAGTTAATCTTGTTCAAACTATATAGAATTACGGTAAACAATAAAGAATTGAGTAAGTTCAAAATCAAAACAACTAATTAAGTTAAAACAGCTTGTGTCAATTAATTCAAGCACTTGACACTTTAGGGTCACAACATTAGTGAAAGAATAATAACTCAACTTGAGGAATTTAAAACACATATATAGGGAGTCAGATGAAGTCGAACAGCTGGACATAGTTAACAACTGTCTAGTCTTGTAAGTTGTGCGTCTGTCCCTACGTGCAAGGTCACCAAAACAACCACAGGTTTCATTTTCAAAACAATAGGCATGTTAGCGTGGATACCTACATCCGTAACATTCATGACTTAGTTTTGGACGGGTTTTGTATGAAATCTATTTATCTACCTATGTATGCCAAGATTTGCTTGTTAGATAACAATAACAAATTTTGTTTTGTTTGACTTGAAAACAACTTTAAATTATATAACGGAATTTGTACTATACATAAATATATGATATCAAGTTAAAAAATATTTAAAAAGGAATTTAAAATATTTCTTATGATGTATTTAATAATTAATTTAATATTAACATGTACTTCATGGACACATAACAGACAATCATACTTATATTAATGAATATAGAAAAGTCTAAAAGGGGACCCCGTGAATGAACCCACAAGTTCTCCTTTGGTATCGTTGGTGCAAGGTCATATGCCTTCGGGATTAGGACAGTTTTTGGCCATTAGTGTGAAACCATGGAAATCTTTTATTTCAATCATTGAGCCTAAGAATCTTAATTCACATACAAGACACAATCAAATTTCCAGGGAGGTTTGAGTCAATTACATGCCACATCACACTAGTATCGAGTTCCATACATTTGTCTTTGTTTTATCATTTTCTATTTTTCTTTGGTGAATATATCTATCCTTTAACCCGTTTGGTTACTGGAAAACTTTTAGCAACTTGGTAAACAATTTAGATTTTTGGAATTTTATAATATGTTCAGTACTATTTCTAACTTATTTACTTAAGTTTAGCTTTGATCATTTATTTAATTTAATGTCAATTCTGTTCATAAAAATGTATTTTCATGTTCCCTATAATATTCATTACTTAATATAGTTGTTATCATTACTTCTACCACATCACACCACTAATAGATGCTATGTAAATCTAATCTCCGCAACCTTTTTCCATCTAACTAAATTGGCTATATATAGATATCTTGGAGGGAAAAAATGTCAAAATATTCTAATGAATATCCTGTCTAAGTCAAATACATTACAAGAACTTCATAGGTTTTTTATAACAGTAATTAAACATTATTATTTAATGGCAACAATTCGAAGATCGGATTCTACAAAAAAAAAAAAAAAAAATCCCGCGAACCAAAAGTACTCAAATCAAATTATTGGAAGTTCAATTTGTGGAAGATATATTGATGTCCATCATCAATTGGTCGTCTACGTGTTGAAACTATTCCAATGTTTGACATGTATAAAAGAAAATTAAAATTTTTCTTTAACCCCACTTGGCTATTAATTATGTTGCGAAGGCATTACTTTGATCGTGACAGAAGAGTAGAGAAGAATCGAATATGACCTCTTATTTTTTTCCCACATAGAATGAAATTTTGTAAGGCATATATTTACAACTCGTTACAAATAATCCTCATAAAAAAACAAAAACAAAAAATCGTTAGAAATAATGACAGTAATTTTCTCAAAGTGAGACAATACCATGCATTTGAGTTGGTCGCTGACAGAATAAGTTAACCTATGGAAATCCACTCATATTAATGGCTAAACAAGTTGACTCACCAAACTCAAAAAATTAAGAAAAACGAAAGTGAAAAAATTAAATTAAAGATTTTTTGTTTAAACTTTTTTTTTAAAGAAGTTTCAAACTTTTTCATTTCACACGTGATAAGAAAGTTAGAGATCGAATGAAATTATTTTAAGCTATTTTTAAAAATCCCTTGATTTAATAAACGGACTTGAGTCCACTTAAGTGAGTTGAACTAAGTTACTATGAGGTCTTAGGTAAGCTATTTTTTTCAACAATCCAACCCACAGTTAACTCGTGAGTCATGGGATAGTGACTCGATTTGACGCTCTTCTCTTAGATTCATTGAATTACCAAGAAGAATAAAAAGTTCCGTTAATGAAAACAAATCCATGATGTTTGTCTATATCTGCCAAAAGCGAAATTAATTAAGTTAATTATATAACAAATTGTCAGAAGATTCAGCACATATATAAAAGTCCCTTATTTAATTAAATTCAAATTTTCATTTGATATGTTGAGTATAAGAGAAACTACTTAGAAAAACATGTTTTAATATCATTGGAAGAAAATATTTTTTTATCCATAAATGTTAATGGTTGGTTAGGTTTTTGTTAGTACAAAAATTCAAATCCATGATATCTTTTTTTCTTCTTTACCATTGAATCAATTTGATAATCTTATTAAAAGAAAATAGTGATCAACATTATGATTTAGGGTTACAAAAACTTTTATATATGTTTTTTTATCAGCACCTGTTTTGTATATATTTTGATATCAATATAGCACCTTTTAGTTAACATTTTTTTATTTTATCCTATCAATTTATTGCACATTAATTATAATGTTAAAAAAGTAAGTAAAATCAAGCATTATTGTAACTTACTGGTATTGTCAAAAAGAAATTATTAGTATTTTTGGACATATAACAATATGTGGAAAACAAAAAATAATATGTGAAGAATTATTATATTTTGAGAACAAATAACACATGAATTTGTTGATAAGATAAGAACACATGACATTATTTAAAACATAATAACAATATGTTTATTTTACCTTTTTTATAATTTATAAATTAATAACAAATACTAAAAACAAATTACTCAAATAATGACTTCAATAATTGAATTTTGGATTCTTCAATCACATGAGACAGTAATTTGTTTTTTCAAGTAATACACATTAAATAATTGATAACAAGTATATTTCTTCTTTCACGAATACTCAGATATCTCTCTTAGATAATTTGATTCGATTTAGTAATTGAGTTAAATTAGAGTCTGTCGTTTGTGGAAAATATTTTAGCCTTTGTTTCTTCCTTGGTTTAGGAAAAGTTTTATAGCGTGTGTATCAAATCATCGAAGGAACATAGTGAACTCCATTAATTAGATAATAACTTGCACAGTTGTACCCTAAATCCCCTAATGTAGTTTATTTTTATTTCCATATCTTGTCGTTAGATTAATGTTCGTAGCTCAATAGTTATTATTTGAGTTGAAAAGGAGCATAAGAAGAAGATTCCGCTCTCGGCCGTACATCCGAAGCTAGCCTTATCTTGTGTGCTTCCCATTCTCTATTTTTTTTTTTTTTTACAAACATTCTTTATCTTTTTTTTACATGCATTATTCCTTACATTTTTATTATTAAAAAAAGTGCAATGTATAATTTTGGTTCCTATTTTTTAATTGCATTATGATATTTTTTCTCGCAAATTTCAGTAAAGTCCTTCCGTCATGTATGATTTAGAAAATCATGAAATGCATGGGCTCAATATAGGATTTAGAACCCAAGATCCTTTGTTTTAAAACTCTGATGAAAGTCCCTAAATCACTTAACTTACTTAGTGTATGCATAGAAATAATATATTATTTACAATGATAATATGTAAAGATTAAAAAGTGAACATATATATTTATTGACATTAAAAAATAACATACTAAATTGTATTTTTATCCCTTATAATTTTTCATTTGAGATTTTAGTCCTTTAATTTTTAAAAATACTCAATTTTAATCTTTATGTAAGTTAGACCTGTGTTGAAAAAAAACCTACAATGAATAGAGATGGTATAATACGTGCATAATGTACTGTTTTGCATTTTAAGTTTATCTACGATGAAACAAAGGTCTTGACGGGTTGGAATTAGCCAAAAGGCTTCCAGAAATATGCATTGAAGTTGGAGAATATGATATAGGTGTTACATGGTTTATTATTATTATTATTATTATTCATTTAATTATTCTTATATTGTTCCAAAATACTAATAGTATTATTAATAATCCAGTATTAAACATTCATAATAATATCAACAAAATAATGTTGATCGTTAGTTGATTAAGATATGAAATGTTAACTTTAACATAACAATTTAATGTTGATGTGGATAGATAACTCAGCACTTATGTGAACTAGTGACATAGTACTAACATGACAATGCGATTTAAAATTAAGAAAATAGTAAAATTAATACAGTGACTAAAACCCAACTTTTTATCAACATATATGATACACTAAATTACACTTTTGATTCAATTTTTTTTTTGTTGACTATTAAAATCAAAACAGTGATGAAGACCCGTCATTAAGTAGATGACATGAAGTCATTAAGTAGATGACATGAAGATTAGTATTTAATACAATTTAAGGTTAATTTGCAACAAAATGTATGGTTTAAAAAAAGGTAAAAGTGATTGAGGAGAAATTTGAACTGTTGCAATTTTACAGGTCAATATCCGGGCATTTAATGGTTGGAACAAAACTACAAACTTTACAAAATTAGGTATTAAAATTTTGGGAGGTAAAAATTGTGAACTAAAAATTATAGAAGGATCAAAAGTGTAATCTAGTCTATAAAATATGTTATTTACATTATGATTCAAATATTATAATGAGAAAAAATACTATATATATATATTGATGGGACTTGAGTTTTAAAAAAATTGTGAACTAAAATTTCGCTTGTTTTTTTGTGATCTTAATCCCCATCTTTTAAAAAAAATGTATATGTAATTTTAGTTCAATTTTCAATTTTTGCATGATTTATTTATTTTATTTATTTGATCTAATTAAATCTAGACGTAATATATTCACTTAAAGAACAATTGAAACCTCGTTTCCTTTGATCATCTATTGCCTGAAGAATCTCCCTAGATTCATGTCCTAGTCGTCGACGACAACCTTACTGACCAAAAGATCATTAAACTCTTGCTCAAAATCTAAATGTAAAGGTAAGTGTCCATGTGACAAGCAAAAAGAAAATAAAATTTATCAAACGATTAAAAATTACTACTATGTCAAGCAATTTTTTTAAAATACATACGCTTAGTAGCTATTCAAAAGCGTAAAAAGTTGTTAAAGCCTTTTGGGATTTAACAAGCATATGGCGGAAGGACAAATTCACAACATTTTAAAAAAGTTGGACAAAATGCACAAATAAAATAATTGGGGAGAAAATTTGTAAAAAAGTAAATAAGTGATAATGTTGGAGGTAGAAGGTGCAATTAAGACTATATTTATTTATTGTGACAGGGGTATTATTGATTTAATAATGGGTCTGTTTTTTAAAAAAAGTATGAATATTTATGCCATCATGTTATTAGAAAATGACGTAAGCAGAGTATAATAAAAATAACATATGGTGTCTGTCCAATTTGGTTTGGAGTTGTAGGAGGCAAAAAGGATGGATGCATTATGTGGAGGTACTAGAAGAAGCGTGACCAATTCCAAACCTTAACCACATTGGATGGCATAGGCATAGCTTAGCTAGAAGATTATATTATCGCAGCATCAGAATATGTCAACGCAATCTCTTCACTATTGGAATTGGGGCCGTATTTGTGTTATGTTGTTCAAACTTGAGTTGAGTTGGAGGGAGTTTGTGTTCGGAGGAAGTGGAAGTGGGTTCCATTTCCCTAGAAGCTTGAATTTAAAAGTTATGATATTTCTTTTTTCTTCTTCTGAAATTAATATATTTTCATAATTAAAAGTCATGATCTTAACCTTTCGAGAAAGTAAGAAATTATTTCTTAAAAAGTTTCATGCTTCAAAAGGAGGTGAAAAAAAAAATAGAGAGAAAGTGATAAATGATAAAGTAAAATGAGATGAAAAATAAAATAACTTCTGTTAGTTAATTTAAAGATGGAAAAGACAATCCAGCCAAGTGTGGGGTGAGGAAGCCGAATCAAATGGTGAAGCACTTGAATGGCAGTAGCGTCTTCAATCTCTATCCTATCTAGTTTGGACTTTCCTGGGACCCACCACTTGACATTGAAGACATCAACGTTCGGTTCTAACGCAGTCCTTAGTCTCCTTCAACCAGCTCTCCTCAAATTTCCCCTTTTCTAAAACGTTCCTTTCATTTTTTTTTTTCTTTTAGCCCCAGCTATTTCTTCAGAAATTTGTCTTCTCTTTCTGTTCATTTACTGGAATATTGAAAAATAATATATATCCATCTATCTTCTAGCAATAAGCTCATCACTTTCTCGACATTCCACTCCATATTTATTTATATATTTTACCAAGAAAACAAATGAGAAAAGACTTTTCCAATGTGGTATTTCTGTCTTTCCGGAAAGATTTTTTTTTGTCTTTTTTTTTTTCATTTCACGTGGAAATGTGGAATGGAATTTTTTGCTCCAAAATAAACAAGCATGCCTTTATTTCTTCGTAGTTGTTTGTTTCTATAAAAAAAAAAACTATCAAAAAACTAATAGTTATACTCCACTATGTTTAGAGCCAAGGTAAAAAATATTAAAAAACTAATAGTTAAGATTTTAATTTGCTAAATGATCCTTAGACTATGCGTTAAATATTATTTTAATTGATAAAATGACTCCTTTTTTTTAATTAAAATCCATTCTAAATTATAAAACTCCTCCATTGTCCTCCACTAAGTCGCCGTTGCTCCTCCTCATCAGTTCTGTTGACGGCAAACCCACTTTAATTTGGTAAAAAACAACGATTTGTGCAAAGAAGAACAAAGAGTGAGAGAGAAAATGCATGCTTGCAGCCTGCTGCATGTCCGAGCCAAAGGTCTCACAATCAAGAAGAAAATTTACGAAGAATTACAGAGCTTATTTATTTTCTAATGTTTTGAAATCAACTTTAGAATATGTCTTTCTTAATCAACGATTTTTGGATTCGTCCCCCATATGATTTAGTAACAACTATTTTTTTATAGGAAAAACTATGTTTTTTTTTCCTGAAAAAAGTTAAGTAGTACCGGTTTGGTTTATTAAGCTCATCGAGTTTGTACAAACTAACAAACACTTCTAATAATCATATACTGTAAAAAACTTAATTGTTTTTAGAGAGACATGTCTCGTGAATATTACATTATTACATATGATAAATTTTAATTTATTATAATAGTTATAACCTTTTTGACTAAATCAAAAGATTTGAGAGTAGCGCATATATATCGCAAATGATTGGAACACGATCTGCTTTATGTTTCATCACCATACACTTGTAATTGTTACGAGCAAATTCAACAAAAAGACACAACAATTTGAAAACTTTCCTCCGTAAATTTTTTTAATTATTAGCAACGAGGAACTAAGCAAAAGTCCTTTGCTCCAAAATCCTTATCACATGCCTCAGTAGCTAAAATAACCCAAAAAGTAAAAGTCAGGGCATATAAATGGAACAGTATAATAAAGAAAATAAAACTTTTAAACGTTTGTACTTGTAAATCGTACGTGCTGATCATAATACTATATTTAAAGTGACAAACCAAAATCATATCCATTGCTTTGATTTAAGGAATTTTTAATAAATAAAACAATAGCAGCAAATTAGCAATAGCATGAACTCCACTCACTAATTAACGTTTAACGTGGTGTTTCATGCGCAGAGCATGAGGCCAGCACGAGCTTAGGTCCATTGTGCCAACGTGGACTTCGAAATGTTGTCTGATTTGGCGCCAATGTTGGCATGTGGGCCCTACTCGCCTGACGTGGTAGTTTCCGTTAGGACGGAGATTAGAAGGTAAGCATGTGACACTCTTCTCTGCACCTGTCATTCACACGCTGGAACGTGCATCAAATCATACAGGTTTAAATCTTTACTACATTAATGCATTTATTTAGCCCCTGTAATTAACTAGAAAAAAATATTAAATGTATTATTAAAATTAATATCCTCTACTTGTACAATTAATAAATGCATTCCTTAAAAAAAATGCATTAAAATTAATATGCACTATTTCTGCAATTAATGTAAAGTATTTTTGAAGATGTTATTACTTGAGTTGAGCATATATACAGTATGGTGAAATCAGTTATCTCTTGACTTTTTTAAAAAAAAAAAAAAAAAACATCGCATGAGTTTTTTTTTTTTTTTTTCATACGTATAATTTAAATTTGAGATTTTACTTAATTAAAATTAGACATGTACGTACTAATTTGATTAACCACATGTTAATATTTTTTAAGTATTCAATAAGACATATTTAATTATTCCTTGGATTTTGTTTAACCATGAACACATAATTTTTCTTTATGAAAAATATCAGCAATTTAATTACAAAAGTTCCTTATTTTAAAGCACTTTTTACTTTTGAAAATATTTTTATAATGATTAAATAAATATACTCTTTTATTGACCAAATTCGTACGTTATTCACGATTATTGTTTAAAAAATTCTTACTTTTATGGTAAGTTTATTAACATTTATTGTATCTTCAAAATTATCTTAAGAATAATTTCATTGATAATATAATTTTTTATTTAATACGACAATTAAACTCACAAGTATTTAATTTATGATAGATTTTTTACATTTAACTAAAATAAATAAATAACAATTCCTAGTCTCGTGGGCTAGTTTTAATCTTTATTTTTAAAATGAGAGGCTAAAATAGTCATCGTCTTGCCTGCCAAGGAAATCTGCAGCGTTGCAGGGGTCAAGCAGAGTTGGGAAACCGGAAACGCAAATATAAAAACTGCATTTCTAGAAATTCTGGTAAAAAAGTTCAATTCGAGAAATATTAAATATATTCAACGGTATATAAAGAATAAACAGCGTTACCATTTTATTAACTTAATATTTTTAGGGTAAACTACTATTTTACCCTTGAAAGTATAATGTACTGTTATATTAGCCTTTTGGAATTAAAAAGTTTCAAATCTTAAAAAAGAAGTTTTAAATAAGTCTCTAATATTTTTAGTTATAATTTAAGTTCAATCCCATCCAAAACATATATTAACATTATTATTTAGGTCACAATTTTTTTTAAAAATTTAAAGAAGCATTTATTTTTTCTTAGAGATCAAGGCAACAACATTATATACTCAATGATATTGAACCTGATCCAATATAATAAGTCACATCGAAACTTGGTGGCTTAACTGGACTAGTTACATTATTTGATCAGTCATCTAATTAACTCAGGATGATTCGGTCAAACTTGACCAATAGCTAATCGAATTACGGTTGGACAAATTTTAGATTTTTTAAAAACAAATTTGGATTTTGAAATATGATGAATTTTTTTTACTCATATGATATTAGTTATATACTTATGCATAATATATATATATAATTTTAAATTTTTAATATATATTAGATCAAATTGAACTAATTACTGACCCACCAATTAGATCACTAATTCACTAACCTAATACTTCAATCAAATTAATGATCGGATTGAGTTTCACCATGTATACACTTATAAAGCCTAAAAATGTAGGGTACATAATTTTTGAATTAAAATGTAGATAAAAAGCCTCTCCCATATAGGGGACATTTTGGGGATCTCACATAAAATCACACATTCCCTTATAAGCACCGCGGAGGGACATTTTGTCCATGTGTTAGCGACGAAGCAGGACAGACAAATAAAAACAGAGCAACTCTCACTCTCAGAGAAACAGATCACTCTGTTTTCTTTCTCTGAGCTTATTTATCTCTTTCCACACCCAATGGCGGAGGCGGCGACGGCGAAGAGCAGCAGCACAGACGCCGAGAAGGCGGCGAACGGAGAATCTCCGCCAGAGCGGTGTCCGGTGGAGGAGGTGGCTCTGGTGGTGCCTGAGACCGACGACCCATCGCTTCCGGTGATGACTTTCCGAGCATGGTTTCTGGGAATAGCCTCATGCGTGCTCCTGATCTTCCTCAACACTTTCTTCACATTCAGGACTCAGCCACTCACCATCTCTGCCATTCTCATGCAAATCGCGGTTCTTCCCATAGGAAAGTTCATGGCCGCCACTCTTCCCACCAGAGAGTACGGCTTTCTCGGGTGGCGCTTCACCTTCAACCCTGGACCCTTCAACATGAAGGAGCATGTCATCATTACCATCTTCGCTAACTGTGGTGTCTCCATTGGAGGAGGCGATGCTTACTCCATTGGTGCCATTACTGTCATGAAGGCTTACTACAAACAGAGTTTGAGCTTTCTCTGTGCCCTCTTCATCGTCTTAACTACTCAGGTTTCCTTTCCTTTGCTTCAAATTTTACATCTTTGTTGCCTTTTGGGTCTTGCAAGATTTTTTTCACTTTTTTTTGTTGTTGTTGTAATTATGACTTAAAAAATATACGAGGCGAGGCTTTTAGAAAGTGTTTGGCTGGTAATAATTTTTATTTATTTCTTAACGGAACTTTTTAAAAGATGTTTTTTTCTTTCTCTTGAGAAGAAGCGCCTGCCAAACAGTTAATCTGTGCTCGGACGAAGATTTTTGGGAGATGGGGTTGCTAGGAAATAAACAATTCTGCATGTATATATATAAAAATCAAAATGAAGCCTAGCTTTGAGATCTATGAAGATTGAAGGTTCTCTCATGCTATGCTCTCTTTTTCTAATATTCAAATCCGTTTCGTCTGGATTTTGTTTTATTGTTTGTTATTATCTACACATATATTTAATTTGTTGGATATTTTTCTTTCTAAAAGACAAAAAAAATGTGGAAGATTAGTTGAATTTGCAATATATTTTCCTTTTTTTTCTTCTTCTTCTTTGGAGCATATATTCTGATCAATCTGCTGTCTAGTTGCGCGTGAAATTAAAACTTATCATTCAAAATTATTGAGTTGCAGATGCTGGGGTATGGATGGGCTGGGATTCTGAGGAGGTATCTGGTTGATCCCGTTGAAATGTGGTGGCCAGCAAACCTTGCTCAAGTGTCGCTCTTTAGGTTCCTTCTCGCTCTTTTGCTTCAATATCATGCTTTATTAAATTGAAATTGAATTATTTAAGAAAAAATGGTGATGTATTGTAAAATAAGTGTAAAATTATTTACATTATCTTTGATAATTATTGGCATTTTTGCAATAAACCTTCATCAATTTATAAAACTAAGAAAAACGATTAATAAAGGAAAAACTTTACAATAGTGAACAGCAAGAGGAAATGATATGAAAACAATCAAAGTAATCTTTTTAGAGTTTAATTTTATATATTATTATCTTCATAAAAAAATTACATTATCAACCAAACAGAAAAATAATAAATATGACTTTTAAAATAATTATTGTATAAATCAATAAATATGTAGTTAAGAGTCTTCTTCTCATTTATATGATGCTCAATTTTTTTATTTCTATCTGATGTGGGACTTTAAATCACACTTGAACTCAACAATGCAAAAGAATTTATACAAGAGTTAAATGAACAAAAATAAAGGGAATCAAGTTTGTCGTTGACTAGTAATTCCTAGCTTGTAATTGGTAACATCAGGGCGCACAACCAACCAATATACCCAAATTGACAGTTGTAAGTAAATATGGTGCAACCATGCCACTTTACCTTTTTATTCCACGAACTAAGCGCATCTTCAGCGTTGAAAGGATCATATAAGGAGTGGTCTTGTCCGATTGTTGCAATATTCTCTTTGCAAGAGAGCATAACTTGAAAGTGAAAAGGTCAAGTGGAAGATAGTATATTAATATTAATAGATGTTGTCAATGTTTCATTGGATATTGTATAATTGACATATAGGCAAATAATCAGTATCTTCTCCAAAAGAGCTTACGCAACAGCAGTAACCAATTACTTTATTTGCTCGTTTATTATTATATCCTCTAATATTGTTTTGATTACATCAGTAACCTTATTCTACAGGGCACTCCATGAAAAGGAGCCGAAATCAAAAGGTTTAACGAGGATGCAGTTTTTCCTTATTGCCATGGGTGCAAGCTTCTTGTATTATGCACTCCCTGGCTATCTCTTCATGGTCTTAACATTCTTCTCATGGATCTGCTGGGCATGGCCACATAACCTCACTGCACAGCAAATTGGATCAGGTTATCATGGACTCGGGATTGGTGCCTTCACACTTGACTGGGCAGGGATTTCAGCTTATCATGGCAGTCCCCTTGTTTCACCATGGTCTTCCATTGTTAATGTGGGAATTGGATTTATCATGTTCATCTACATCATTGTACCTGTGTGTTACTGGAAGTTCAACACTTTTGATGCCCACAAGTTTCCTATATTCTCTAACCAGTTGTTCACGGCCAGTGGACATAAATATGACACCACCAAGATCTTAACCCCAGAGTATGACCTTAACGTTGATGCATACAACAAATACAGCAAGTTATACCTCAGCCCTCTGTTTGCATTATCTATTGGATCAGGTTTTGCAAGATTTACGGCAACCCTCACTCATGTAGCACTCTTTCATGGAAGGTAAGGTTACTATCAAAGCTTTTATCATAAATTTATCTCTTATATGCTTGCATGAAATCACTTTGGATATATATATATATGATCATATTTATAACCAGCAGACATGAAGTGCATGAAGTTAAATCAGTCAAATATTGAGTTTCCTTTAAATTAATTGCTCTATTACAATGGGATTTTTTTTCGGTTGGCACTGAAATAGTTTCCTTTTCCCAGAGACATTTGGAGACAGAGTATATCAGCAATGAGTAACGCGAAATTGGATATCCATGGTAGACTGATGAAAGCTTATAAGCAAGTACCTGAATGGTGGTTCCTCAGTATATTGTTTGGGAGCATGGCGCTATCCCTGCTAATGGCTTTTGTGTGGAAAATGGATGTGCAACTGCCATGGTGGGGTATGCTCTTTGCTTTTGGTTTGGCTTTTATTGTAACCCTCCCTATTGGTGTCATTCAAGCAACTACCAACCAGGTACTATCTCCAATATTCCTGTCCCCTCCACTATTGTTTTGATGCAAAGTGGGAAGCAATAGAGGTTTAACATTTTAACACTTTTTTTTTGTGGTCACCTTGCAGCAACCTGGATATGACATTATAGCACAGTTCATGATTGGGTATGTCCTTCCTGGAAAACCAATTGCAAACTTGCTCTTCAAGATTTATGGGAGAATCAGCACCGTCCATGCTCTCTCTTTCTTGTCAGATCTCAAACTAGGCCACTACATGAAAATTCCTCCGCGGTGCATGTACACCGCTCAGGTATTTCAGCTTCAATTCTCCTAATCCAAGTCTTCTTTTTTTTTTTAATTTTCTCATTACTTATTAGATTTTGTTTTGTAATTTCGAAACAGCTGGTGGGAACTCTAGTTGCTGGTGTAGTGAACCTGGCAGTGGCTTGGTGGATGTTGGATAGCATTAAGGATATCTGCATGGATGATAAACTTCACCATGACAGCCCTTGGACATGCCCTAAGTACAGAGTGACCTTTGATGCATCGGTTATATGGGGTCTGATTGGACCAAAGAGGCTATTTGGACCTGGTGGGCTGTACAGGAACCTTGTGTGGTTATTCCTGATTGGAGCAGTGCTGCCAGTTCCCATTTGGGTGTTGAGCAAAATCTTCCCTGAGAAGAAATGGATACCACTGATCAACATACCAGTTATAACCTATGGCTTTGCTGGAATGCCACCAGCAACTCCAGCCAATATTGCAAGCTGGCTAGTGACTGGAATGATCTTCAATTACTTTGTGTTCCGCTACAACAAACGCTGGTGGCAGAAGTACAATTATGTACTATCAGCAGCACTGGATGCAGGCACAGCTTTTATGGGTGTTTTAATATTCTTTGCCCTGCAAAATGCTGGCCATAATCTCAAATGGTGGGGAAGTGAATTGGACCATTGCCCATTGGCCGCTTGCCCAACTGCACCGGGAATTGAGGTTGAGGGCTGTCCAGTATTCAAATAGAGAAGAACCATAATGATAATGGGTTTAGCTTTTTCTTTCTTTTTTGTATGTTTGGGGGGACCAAGTTAGGCTGAGAGTATAGCTATAGGGTGAAAGGAATAACCAATTGCTCAGCAATTCTGTAAATGACTAAATGCTTGCCTGTCATTGTGGAGGGTTTTCGTTTTTTTAACCTGTGACATATATGCCTCATAACAAATATGCGGTTCGTTGGTAATGGAACAAAGTATGACTTGTGATACATTTTTAGGACTTGAAAAAATTCACCTGCACTTTAGAAACTGTTTTAGACACGTAATTGCAGTTTTATGGCCTTTGAAGAAAGAGAGCCATGCTTAGCAGCGACGTGGTATCCAATTACAAAGAGAATACGATGCTTGTAATCTCAAATAAGATGGCGTGCCGGTGTTGTAACTCACTCCATTGATTAAGAACACATACGTGCTAGCCTTGTTTTCTTCCTTTCTCCCATCCCGCAACCCCACCACAAAATCAACCTTGACCAGGTTTCACACAACCAGATCTAGGTAAATAAGATAAAACGGAAAGAGTATATAGATGTATAATATTTAGAGGAGTATTATTAACTCAGTTTTTTAATACACTCTTCTAAACATATTTTTCTATCATTATGTGATATTAATTAATTGATTTCAATTAACTTGGATTAAAAATGTTGTTAATGTAATATTGTTGTGATATTAATTAAAATTTATCAAAAACTATAAAATCATAAGTAAAATTCAATAAATAAATAAATAAGAAGTGAAATGCATAAAAAATTATGATTTCTAATAAATTTTAGATGATAATAAATAACATGTTAGAGAATAAGTCAGAAGCATTTTTCTAATACTCCCATTTAAACATGATTAATAAGTCATTCTTGGAATTCGTACGTGTTACTGTTATATTGTAGCATTAGGTAAAATCCTTCTCTAGACTTGCATCATTTTAGAAAACAAATATGAAGTGAAATATGAAACTTAATTACACCACACTATAAGTAAAAGCCTGATTTTTTTGCATCAGAATTCAGAAGAAAACTCCTTATCACTCCATCAAAGGCAAAACTTAAAGGCCTAAACTAATTCTATATTCAAGATCTCGTTGATCATTAATATTCCACTTTGCCAGTCCTCAATAATATCCCAATTCCCAAATAAAAAAAGTTGAAACAGAAATGCCTGAGCATTGGAATAACTGCATCCAACACTGCATAAGGTAAGCAAAGGTGGACACTATAGATGTGGATTCTTAACAATTGAATAGATTTATTAGAGAGAGACACAAGAAACGAGTTTCACTGGATTTTTAGATAGCAGAAAATTTGTACATCCATCTCTCTCTAGAAAAGGAAAGGATCCATATCTAGAAATTACGTTTGAAGTTTCCACGGGTTTCATTCAAATTTTAAACATTACGAAAAGCATCAATGAACAAATTCCAAAACACCTTCCCAGTAATTATCAGATTGAAAAGTAAGCAGCGAGTATCATGTTATATTCATATTTAAGCTTTTATATGACAATATAGGCGAACATGAATGCACGTGTTAAACTACGAGGCCAATATATTTAAAATAATAGTTAAAAAAAAAAAAAAAAACTCTTTCTCCCAGCAAGATAAAAAAGAAAAAGAAAACTTTGTTTTGCTACCGGAGGTCAATTCAATGGAAACAAATCATTTGACCAAAAAAGAAGGAAACGAATCACAAATATTCCTAGAGCATGCTGAGACACGGAATAGAGCACCAAACCCAACCATCAGGGTACGCAGAAAATTAGAAAATAAAAAAGGGAACGAAAAAAAAAATGCTAAAACAGAAAATGCATATGTGGTTGTTATCCTATCAAACAAATTGCTCTTCCAACTATATGTAATAAAAACCTGTTAAAAATTATTTTTATCCTTTGAATCACGCAACCAAAATTCCTAGAGAGAAGCATCCCCAACTATTTAACAATTGGAACTAAATTGTCTAATGATTGTCCATCAAGCAATGCATTATATATAATACAATCTTGACTTTCGTGTAGTGATCCTTATGTAGCTTCTCATTTCTCTCCTATAACTATACTACTTGACGCTCTATGAACAAATAGAAGGCGTAAAACTGTGCTCCATGTCATTTATGTTTATGGTTTACCTTGCAACAACTTGTACAGTACCACAGTGACATATTTGGCAAGAAACCAATGAGTTGTTCCAAGGCCAACCACTGAAGGACTGCTCTTTCCTTTCTGTGTGTAAAGATGATTCAGCACTCGATGTTGAGGTCTTGACATAGGAGGTTGGATTTCCATATTTGTTACAGGCACATTTAGCAGTGTCATTTGCGAGAGTGGAGGAACTAATGGTGGCTCCTTAGCATAATCTTCAGAACTAAGATGTAAGTTATCATAACTTGAGTCTGGTGATTGAGGAGGCTCAAAACTAGAGATGCTTCCAATGTCTTCAGGAACATAATCCTACATATATATTAGATAAAATTGTTACTCTCAATGTAGACATCAATGGCTTTCAGCAGTAAAATAATGCAGACACTGAATTTTAATCATAGAGGATATTCTACAAGATTAATTAATGGCTACCATTTACGTGTTACTTCAGTGTCATGAGATTATTTGAAAAATAAGTAGCTATATAAAAAATGAAACAAGTCAAATAACAATATTGAAAACTATTCTACAACTATTGCAAAAACCAATTCATGCACATTAAAGGTAGCTATCCGATAATTAAAGAAGACTTCCACAGTTACCCAGTTACCAAGTGAAGCAAAAGTACCAAGAAAAGGCTAGAAGTAGACCGCAATTAAGGTGGGGGCTAGGAGTGGCCGCAATAAGGTGGCTTTCCCACACTGTTAGCCACCAAAAGAAATAACAAAACATGAATTATCATCTCATCAGCCCGGTTGACTTCCCTTTACGAGTCAAAATGAATGGAAAATACTCACGAGACTAAGGTTATGACAAGGCATTGGTAGTATACTACTAGTATATGTTGGGACACATTGAAAAAGTATGAGGAGTTTGGGATAGTGTGCATCTGTAAACAAAATTCTTGCAAGAAGATAAGGGACATGCAGTCAAAGAGTGTGAAAAGGCAGAAAATAAAAGACGTCCAGCGGTCCAGGGAGAAAGCTCAACCCCAGGGCTATGTTAGACCAAGAAAAGGGCACCAACTCCCAAAAAATGTCAAAATGAACAATTGTTTGTACTCTAAAAGGAGAGAAAACTGCATTCAATGCCAAGTTTCTGAAAAATAATAAGGCTTTCCCTTCACAATTTAAGGCATGTTTGGTTTGCAATTGCAAAATTACGTTTCAGGCAAAAGTAAGTTTGCCAACAGATCTAGACTCTCGCTTTTGCGTTCATCTTATTTTTATCCATTAAATTTTGAATTGGAAACACGTACCATAACATTACCGACTGCAAACCAAACATGCACTTAATCACACTGGATTCATTTTTTTGCACAAGTCTTGCCATGTTAAGTTAGTAATCCCTAACATAAGCATAATTTTTTCCCAAAGACGAAAAAATTCATCATATTAAAATGAATATAATTATCATCATATATCAATCTTGTAAGAGGGTGAGCTCTGGCATAACGGTAAAGTTGTGCTTTGGTGACTTGTTGGTCATGGGTTTAAATCCGAAAACAATCTCTTTGCATATATAAGATTGCATATATAAGAGTAAAATTGCGTACAATATATCTCCCTTACCTTCGCATAGCGAGAAGCTTCTGGACAATGAGATACGTAGTTTTTTTTATCAATTTTGTTTGTGCAAAATAGGTCAATACATATAAAATAATACCTGTAAGTCCAAGATGTTGTAAGCATTCCCAGCATCATCTTGGGCCCAAGGCGAATCTGGAGCGTACTTCTTGCGTCCATCCACAATAAATCTGTACTGGTAAACACCAGACGGAAGTACCTTCATTATGGCAAAGTCCTTCCCTGATATCTGCAGGGGCATTCTGATGAAGAAGGAATATAAGAATCTAAGAAACAGCCAAAGCAGTCAGTGAAGATAAATGCTAACGTATCTAAACCTTGTTTTCCAATTATCCCACGATCCCTCGACGGCTACTTCCTTTCCATCATAACTCCAAGTAATCATTGTTGGGATTCCTACTTGAGTGTACATATCTTCATACCCTGAAGTTGTCTCCATCCAGGAACAACTTGGAACACGCATGTCATCAGGTCTTTGTAGCGGAACCACGGGAACCTACACAAGGGAAAGGGAATTCTTGTCAGTTGATGAAAACAGAGGTAGCAAAAGGACCACTTCCAACAATATATCAAGTGAACAAAATTCAGAATCAAGCTTAGTACCAGAGATCAAACAACATATCTAAATTACTGGCAACACAAGATCAAAAGTTGAAAGTCCACAATCAAGTTGGGAAGGAAAAGAGTAAGATATTCGAAAAACAGTAAGGCAAAAAGAAGTTGGGATGGGGATTTGCACCAAACAGGTAGTGTGCTGTGCGAGGGCGGTACAAAATTGAATGAGATAGATACCCGAGGAGCGAATAAGAAGGGGGAATGGGTAGCCGTAGGGGTGGTGCGAGGAGACTGAGGCATGGCGTTCTCATCAGTTACAGTTGCTTCTTCTTCACGAGTCATGTTCACATTGCCCATCCTCAACTCCAAGCAAGAGAAGAATGAAAGGAAAAAGTTGCAACTTAAAGAATAAGAATAAGAAGCCAAGCACTCGTGTTCGTCTAATTAATAATAATCAATTAATACTAATAAGAATATTCTCCGACGAGTTTGGATTTGGAGGGGTGAGCAACAGAACAGCATCATCTCCGCCCTTTTCTTCCATTCAGACACATACGTACTCTTCGCTGTTCGCTACTTAATGTCGTCAAATTTCTAGAATATCCTTCAAATAAAAAACAATCGTAACATTTTTTAAACAAATGTAAAATATTAATTACTTTATTAGTTTTGCTGACTTTAAAAATAGGAAATAATAATGAATAATTATTATGACTATTTTAAACTTTTTCATTGTTTGAAAATTAACTTACATAAGTAAATAAATCATAAGTAACATTTTTGTTTTAAAACCAGAAGCAAACAATTACTACATCATTAGAAATAGAAATAGATAAATATATTTATAATTAAGAAAGTAATGATGATACAAATATATTAAATCTTACATTAATATAAGATAATCTTTATATATTATGTTACTTTTCTGTTTGGTATAAATATTTTTAAACTGTAATAGAATATTTTTAAAATTTAATTACGACCAATCCCAGTTGTGAGCACATCTGAACCAATCTTAGTCACTCCTTTACTGTTTCATTCTTTGAGTTTTGGCCAATACCGTTTTACGTGCCAATTGGTTCTGACTACCGAGACGTTAGCTTTGGATTCCTGGTTTTGTGAGTTAAGTAATTCCTACTCACTATGCCAACATAACACCACATCACATTCTAGATTCATATCTACCGCTGATTTTATTTTATTCTCTCTTTATTGTTGAGGCACAAACATTTTAATTTATATCCCACTGGAAATTTGTGCTCTTCTTCTGAAGATAAATGCTTCATAGACAACCCTTAGGTATACAAAATTGCGAAACTAGAATGCACATCCATTGAATTGTATGAGAGAATTTGTACAGAAATCTGTTTTCTAACCTGTCTATCCCTGCATGGAATCTTGATACAATCCTAATTGTTTGCTTGTTCACGCTATAAAACACATTCACCCAAAAACTCTTGTAGTTCAATGTGAATTTGAGAGTCCAGTGAGTTTGACAACAGGTGACTTGAGGTTATTTGGATTGGGGATATACCTATTTAAAAAGTGTGTCATTCTTTGACTGTTCTTGCCTCAATTTGAAGGGTGGTGCCAATGGTGCCTTCGCTAGATTCGTCAGAATAATCTAGAGACTGCTATGCTGCCTTCCACGGCCAGGGGTCCACGAATTCTTCATGGCCTTTTGACACCTTCCTTCCAGAAATGCATTAATGTTTATCTGCCTCGGCCATCACATTAAATTAAGATCAGTGGCGAGATCCTAACTGGCTCGGTTGGCCGTTACCTCGGTTATTCATGGGTCAGACCTCAGTCGTCGGTCCCTTGGCCTCGGTAAGATGGTTCCCAGTTTCTCAAGCGTCAAACCTAAAAGACATAGGAGATTACTCAATTGAACATTCACTAAAATCTAAAGGGATGTGACATTTTTTGTGTGTGTATAGAGTTGCATACTTATCATGATTCAAATTAGCAATTAAAGAAAATAGTCAAATCTTTTAAGATATTTGTAAGGCGCGGCTTGTATTGTTGTTACCTGAAATGATCAAGGAGTTTCTTGAAAATGTCCTATTCCTGATTTCCTTGATCTAATGCAATACGTACAATTCCTAATGGCAAGGAACAATCACCGTGATTTGGCTAAATTACTAGAAGACAAAATTACAATATATATCTTGCTTGACAAGAGATAAAGTAGTATAGCTAGACTATAGACATTTGATCCTCAATTATGGATGGTCACGGATTGAGCTACAATCTTTACTGCTCATAACCAAGACTATAGCTTGAATATAATGCGTTAAATTCATCTGCGGTTCCTTGAACTATTTGACAGTTTTGAGTTAATTGGGTCATTTAATTTGTATTTATTTTTTAATTAGGTCCATCGGATAAATTCATAGCCTCGGGAGCCCACCAGAAAATTATGGACAAGCCCTGACTTCTCAATAATTACTGTAAATCTTAGTTTGGTGCATTCAAGAATTTTGTGGTTGAGCAGTGCGGGTCTCTGCTAAGGCTGATAACTTGCAAATATTAAGGAAGAATTCAGATAATTTTTTCAACAAATATCCATATTATGTGACCAAGTAATAGTGGTCTTCTTCACACAACAATGTAACAACTCACGCAAGTCTCAAATTTGATCGAGCCGCGTATATGCTTTACAAAGTGATGTATACAAAATGCAGTTATGTATGTGTAGTATGTATGTCCCCATGCAACCCAATACCGTGACTATAAGCGCCATCCAAATGAGCCATGCATGGTGCTCTGCATGGTCTTAATTATATATGTTGGATCCTTATGTTTCCGGCATATAAGATGCGGATGCCATTCCCAAAGGAAGATAGTGTAAGTCCCTTGTGTTTCTTAATAACATGAGCTGCCCGACAAAGTGATGCCTTTGGAATCCGATGAATTTTCACTGTGCATACCTTTTCTAAGTTAGGAATTGCATGAAGGTGGGAAGGGAAGTCGATCATAAAGTCTCCAAATTCATCAGTTACACCCCTTGCTACCATTGACTTCCCCTTCCACTTCCTCCCATGGCTCTGGCAGTTCACAGCAACAGAAGCTCCTGCATCAAATCATGATATAAATTAACCATTTTTAATTTGCAGGCAAATGAAATTTCGTGTGAAATTCATTTGGAAACTGATCGATAATATCCAATGCATACACTACTAAAAATATATTATATATACATATGATGATGAGAAGTCAAATAATTCTGCACAGGATTAGTGAACCACCGCACGTATGACGCATGAAATACCATTCGTAGTGTATAGAAAACTATTAGGGGACTTAACATTGTTAATTGTCAACTTAAATGTCATATGGTTGTCTTACAATAACTTATTTTGAAACTCTTTTATATTAGGTATGGTAATTCATATCATATGTTATTAACAAAGTGTTATTGTCCGTGATATTAACAAATAAAATGTCACAAGCTAGGTGGCGTTGTTTACTTATTTTCTTTTTCTTTTTTTATTTTTTTGGAAATGATCAATTGCTGGTTTGTACGTAAATTATTATTATTATTATTATTATTATTATTATTATTATTTATGAGAGATTCATATAATAGAACTTATAAAAAAAGAAGGTGTGAGAAAGGGAATAAGCTAATGGGAATGAAAATGATTGGAATATTTTGCAAAGATCAAAGGGGCACCCATAAATCATGTTTGCTAGCTAACTTAAGATTTTGAAGATATGAGCTTCTACATTTTGCAAATTAATCTTTAATTAGTAAGGAAATATGTTTCGTTAACTTGCACGTGTATGATCTCCACATCACTAATAAAAAAACATTGACAAAAATAACTGAAGCCCACTAGAAAGTTCAATGCAAATTCTATCGTGCACATCAATATTACACTTCACAATATAATTGAATTATATTTTTTTAGTTCCCATAAATCACAACTTATTTTCCCTTGACGTACCATTATTGTTCTGTATGACTTCTAGAACACAAATGTACAGCACGAATGCACTGTATGATTGTTGTTTGATCACTCCAACTTTGTAACTCCAAGGATATCAACGGTGACTGATACCTTGAAGGAGGTGATCACTGAGATACACGAAATTGGGAGTGGGGTGTGTGCTCAGTGTAATTGAAAGAGAGCTAGAGTGAATGTGTGT
>PYAF01002218.1:66019-76404 GCA_007407185.1 Glycine tomentella | reverse complement strand
CTTTCATGATAGGATTAATTTCTGAGAACAATGATGATTCGAATTGCTTGGTGAGGTGAATTGGATTGATGTTTTAAATTCTGTTTTACATTACTTCTTTTGAATTCTGTTAGTTTCTGTGTTGCTCTTTAATTTTAGTTTACGTTTTTGCAAGTTTTACTTACGCACACAAACTGTTTGATAAAATTCCCCCCTTACTTTTACCATTGAATTGAAGTTAGAACCATATTGATCGTGTCTCTGAGTCGACCTAAGTTATCTCTGTGCTACAGAATTAGCTTAGTTAAATTGTTTTGGTGCATCTCGACAACGTGATATCACCAACGGCTCGACTTCTATCCATTTCATGAAATAATCAACGGCTACGATAAGCCATTTAAGTTGTCCTTCCGCTGGCTTGAACGGTCCCAAAAGATCCATTCCCCACTTGTAAAAAGGCCAAGGGGATGTGATGGTCATCAACTCGGATGGGGACGACCATATGGTCCTGGCGTGCTTTTGGCAACTTTCACATTTTTTTACATGTTCCTGGGAGTCTGTCTTCATCATCGGCCAGTAGTACCCGACCCGCAAGGCTTTCATTGCTAACGCCTTTGCTCCCATATGTTGGACATTGATGCCCTCATGGATCTCAGTTATCACGTACTCTGTTTGATTAGGACCCAGACAGAGCAACATAGGGGCATATGGGCCTTTATGATACAACTCACCTTCTTGGACGATATACATCACCGCACATCGGATCAGTTTCTTTGCTTCCATGGGGTCATCTGGCATTACTCCCTACTCTAAATATTTAATTGTGGGTTATCTCCAATCCGTGCCTGCCGAAATCATCAAGATACAAGTTGGGTGGAATAATTCCTGTTGGATGACCATCCTGTGATTGCCTATGCCCTTTGTGCTTGCCAGCTTGGATAAAATGTCGACCCTCGTGTTTTCTTCCCTAGGGATATGGGAGAGAACAACTTCGTCGAATTCGGCAATCACTTCTTTGACTTTGGCCAAATATTTGATCAGCAAAGGTCCTTTGGCCTGGTATTTCCCCTCGATTTGAGACGCCACGAGTTGAGAATCCGTGAACACATTCATCTTTCGAGCTCCCTGTTCCCTGGCGGACACAAGTCCGGCTATTAGTGCTCGGCCTGATTGTTGGAGGTTGGGAAATTGAATTGTAGGGATTGTTCAGTGGATATCCCCTGGGGGCTTTCTATAATGATCCCAGCTCCGCTTCCCTTCCCGTTGGATGATTGATCCACATATAACGTCCAGGCCTTTTTAATTTTCGAGGTCAGAGTGAGCTCGACCAAGAAGTCGGCCAGAGCCTGGGATTTGATCGCATGCCGAGCTTTATATTTTAAGTCAAACTCGGACAGCTGGATCGCCCAACTCATCATTCGGCCAGCCAAGTCCGTCTTATGTAAAACTTGTCGGATTGGTTGGTCGGTGCGTATAAGAATGGTATGACTCTGGAAATACGGTCGGAGTTGTTTAGCGGCCACCAATAGTGCGAAGGCTACTTTCTCCAGCTTTTGGTATCTCAACTCGGAGTTCTTCAAAGCCCGACTTACAAAATATACTGGAAGCTGAGTCTTGCCGATTTCTCTAACTAGCGCGGAACTTACGCCTCTTTCCTACCGACAAATATAATATTGGTGGCAAGATGAGACATTTCTTAATTTCTTGGAAAGCGGCCTCACATTCTGGGCTCCAGCCGATGGTAGTGTCCTTTTTCAGCAGCTTGAAGAAGAGGAGTGCCTTGTCCACCGATTTTGGGAGAAAGCGGGTCAGCGCGGCCAATCTACCGGTTAGCTGTTGTACCTCTCTCTTATTTGTCGTGAATTTCATGTTCAGTACCGCCTGAAACTTGTCCGGGTTGACTTTTATTCCCCTGTTAGTCAACATAAACACTAGGAATTTGCCCGCGGTCACACCAAATGCGCACTTGAGGGGATTTAGCCGGATGTTGTGATCTCTCAGTCTACGGAAAGTTTCTTCTAGGTCTCTGATATGATTCCCACTCGAATCCGTCTTCACGATCATATCGTCGATATAAACTTCAATATTCCAACCAAGCTGTTGTGCAAAAACCTTGTTCATCATGCGCTGATAAGTGGCGCTGGCATTCTTCAAACCAAAGGGCATCACGTTATAACAGTAATTGGCCTCGCCCCCTCTGAATGTCGTTTTATCTCGGTCTTCCGGGTTCATGGGAATTTGATTATATTCGGAATAGGCGTCCATGAACGACAACGTTTTGAACCCGGAAGAGCTATCGACCAGCTGATCAATGCTGGGCATCGGGTAGGAATCCTTGGGACATGCTTTGTTAACATCCATATAGTCGACGCAGACCCTCCATTTTCCGTTAGACTTCTTGACCATCACAACATTGGACAGTCACGTGGTGTATTGAATCTCTCGTATGAAACTGGCCAACAATAATTCTCTGATATGTTATCCAATGCTTGCTTTCGTTCTGGACCGAGATTCCGCTTCTTCTGTTCCACTGGTTTCGAACCGGGGTACATTGATAATTTGTGCCAACAGAAAGTTGGGCTTATTCCCGAGATTTCTGAAGCCGTCCACTGATAGAGTGCTTTTAGTTGAGTATTTTTCTATCCTTCTTAGCTGATTTGACTTCTCTTGGGCCTTTATTTTCCTATTCTAATTCAGTTTTTGGCCTAGGCAAGTAAGTGGGCTTAATTGCTAATCGTTGCGTATTTTCGAATTTTTGCTCACTTGACGTATCTGACTTGTGCAGGACCTATAAGGTGCTACCGATCTCTGAATGGAGTTTTCTAGGTGTCCCTGGAAAGATAATGAAAAGATCTACAAGTTTACTAGAAATAGCCCGAGGCCAATTCTGTCATTTAGAGGGTCATTTTAAGCTTGGAAGTTAGCGCCTCTGCACTTGTAATTTTGGGTTGCGAATTTGACTTTCATGGTTGTAAATAGCAAATAATTAGATTGTTGGACTTGTTTGTGGCCCATTTTATTTTCAGAACTCAGTCACTACATATATTAGTGACTTTAGTGAAACTTGGGCACCACTCTTTACATTTCAATAAACAAGATTTATTTTTCTTTCCTTTAGTTTTTAGAATCAAACCCTTGTTCTTCATTTTCTCTCTACTGTTCTTCATTGTTCTTCATTTTCGTTTTTCTGTTCTTCCATTTTCATGCAACCATTTCATGGGGCTTTCACTGATGATGATCATGGAAGGCTAAATCCTCAATCAATCCAAGAATCCAACCCAAGCACAAAGAGAATTTGAGTTCTGGTTTAGTATTTCGAATCCTATGTGAATGTTCATCTTCTTCTTCAATTGCTATTCTGTTTTCATGATTATGAATGCGTTTAGGATTGAAAACGGATTAGGTTATGGATTCATTTCCTAATTTCAAACATTAATTACAGAATTAATTGGATGATATTTCAGTTAGGGTTGTGGTTTCAATCAATTTAGGGGTTCATTCGATTGAACAACTTCTAATGAGATTGAATGAATGTTCATGATAGGATAAATTTCTGAGAATAATGATGATTCGAATTGCTTGGTTTGGTGAATTGGATTGATGCTTCTCTAATCTATTTTACTCACTTGTTGATAATCTTGTTAATTTCTACACTGTTCTTTAATTTTATTTTACATTTTTACAAGTTTTACTTACAAACACAAACTGTTTGATAAAATTCTCCCCTCACTATTATTCGTAAATTGAAGCTAGAACCATATTGATTGTGTCTCTTAGTCGACCTAGGTTATCTCTGTGCTATAGAATTAGCTTAGTTAAATTGTTTTGGTGCGTGTCGACAATGAGTTATCATCCACGCGAAAACATCCCGGTTTCGCATGAGGCATTCTATCAATTCCGTTCTGGCGACCGGGTCGATAATTCTCCCTATCTTCATGATTTGAGAAGCTTGAGATCCAATCTGCACTTCTCCAAGTTCATCCGCTGGTTCCGGCCTCCACTCTTCAACGTCGTCTTTGACGTCGAGCTCTACCAAATTGATGGGCTTGCTCTGTTGTTTTTCACTAGTTGTTTGCTCTTGGTTCTCTTGATGGTGGGGTGGACCCACCTCTTGCCCTCTCACCATGTTGAAGTAACACTGGCGGGATTCCTTCTGATCTCCACAAACAGTCACCACTCTGTCGTTGCTGCCTATAATCTTTAACTTTTGGTGTTTGGTGGACATCAATATATCCCATTTATGGATCGTAGGCCTACTGAGGATAACATGGTACGGTAGAGGGAATTCAGCAACAACAAATTTCACCCTTTCTGACCTGAAGGCGTCCTTTGTTCCCAACGTCAGCCGTAACTCGATGGAGCCTTTGAACGCGGTATTTTCTCCATTGAAACATGTTAACATTGTCCTACATGGTTTTAAGTCTACCTCGTCCTAATTCATCCTTTTGAAAGCAGTCCAGGATATGATGTCCGCTGAACTGCCATTATCTACGAATATTCGCTTGACTTGACAGTTGGTGATATGCGCCTAGCATATAAGGTTTTACCAAGCTTTTTAGAGCAAGAATTGAGCATCAAGCATGGATAATTTCCTTTTTGTGTTGTGAATTGAGCTAATGTGATAAATTGCCAGGAAAGCAGCCACAAGTGCCAAGACCTTGTAAAAATCAGAAGAAAAGAGCCCAGTCTGAAGAAAGCTATGGCGCCATCAGCGCCAGCTGTGGCGCCAAGAGCGCCGGAAGCACTGGAAGCTGGCTCCAGTGCCGCGCCAAAAGCGCCGCTAGTTCTGAAAGTTGGCGCCTAGAGCGCTGGATCCGCGCCAGGAGCGCTAGGTTCTCTGGACTTCAGCGCCAAGGGCGCCATTTCCCGCACCAGACTCTCTGTCAGCCAGCGCCAGGAGCGCCAATTCCGCGCCGTCAGCGCCGCAAGTTCTGGAACCCGGCGCCAAGCTCGCGCCAAGGGCGCCACAGGTCGACAGCAACAGCATTTTAAGGGCGAAACAAAGACTTCACAAGCTGGGCTATAAATACCTTAACCCTTAGCATTCAATGCACGATTTTGGAGGGAGAAAAACACAAAAATAGGGTTTTAGAAGCTTGGGTGCCTTAGTTAGGGGTTTTAGGGATTTAAAGGTCAAGTGGGGTTGCTTCTCCATCTTCTTCTTCCTTGCTTCAGCTAGGTATGCCATTTTGTTTTGTAACACAGCCACCCATTATGAGGTTTGGCTAGTTCTTCATTGTAGTTAGGGCTAAGCACTGAATGTAACCTCTTTTGGGATTGTATTGGATGTTATCTTTTATTAATGCCAAGTTATTTCATTTTATCTTGTTGAATGCATGTTTCTATCTCTCTCTGGAATTGATCACTCTAGTTAGATCTTGAGAGCTGAGGTTTGCAATAGGAATATTGGGGCTCTATGCTTGGACTTAGGTAAAGTGACAAGCTTTACATTAACTAGGGATAGAAGTGTATGCTTGCAACCATTTAATGCATCATTTAATGCTTGACCTAACCAATATCACTAAGGGATGAGGGTATTAGAGTAGGTTAAAGGGTTAAGAACACTATGGGAGTAGGGCTTAGCTACTATTGTTGAAGATGCATGTTGGGTAATTTGGGCTTGATGAAGGTGGTAGTCAATACATGAACAAGGGTAGGAAGCATTTGGTGTGGATTGCCCTAGCTACTTAACCATATATCTTATTATCAACCTCCATAGTTTGTCTATACGCTTATGTTTATATTTAGTTCTTAGTTTAGCTTATTTCTCACATACACACAAAAACAACCTTATTCATTCTTTATTTGTTATCCAACTTATCGATTTAATTTATGATTTAATTGGTCAAACAATCCTCGTGGGACGATAACTCTATCTTATCACTTTATTACTTGAGCGACCGGTGCACTTGCCGAGTACGCAACAGTTGGCTATAGTCCCTGTAATCACCAAGCCGTCCTCGTGACCGGGGATCACATCCTTCATATCTTCTTCAGTGAAAAAGAGTATGGGGAGTTCGGGTTTATCACTTCGTTCCTTGAATTTAGTTTGCTCTCTTACGGTCAGGACTTCTCTAAGGTATTTCCAACGCTGGTTGGTTGCATCTCCTCCTCCTCCCATTGCCCCCGAAATCACATTGCACTCGAATTCTGGCTCCGGGAACTCTTCATCGCCATGTTTGCTTCTCTTTTCATCCCAGTCTTTTTGGTCGTCGGTCTGGTTGGCTTTTCGCTTGCCTCGTTGCCCTTGTGTTTTGATAACATATCGTCGCAGCTTGCCTTCTCGGATGAACTTTTCAATGGCATCTCTCAGATCCCAACACTGGTTGGTGGTGTGACTCGGTCCGTTGTGAAATTCACAAAAACGAGAGTAATCAAGGCCGGTTTTCTTGAACACGGGCCGAGAACGATCGACCTTCTTCATTTTCGTAAGCGCTACTTCTCTCCATACCTGCACCTGGGAAGTATTTAACGGGGTATATTTGTCGTATTTAGTATCATATCGTCTGGGCGCGGCGTCGTTATTTCTGCCGGGATGGATACTTGCGGGGTGTTAGCGGTGCCGTGGAGGAGAATGTTTCCTTTTGGGCATTGTATTGGCGATCTCCATCTGCTCCAACTCCAAGTATTTCTTTGATCGAACCGTAAATTCCAACAAAGTCTTTACTGGGTCTTTGTAAATGGATTTGGCCAGTCGGGAGGATCCACTGAGTCTGGCTGACAGCAAATGTACGTGCACCTTTTCTTCCAAGCCTTGTACCTGTAGTGCAGCCTCCTTGAACCGATCCAGATAGCTTTGCAATGTCTCCCCAGGTTGCTGACAAATCTTCCCCAAAGCAAACTCGGACTTAGGCCTACTTAGTCATATTGGGCCTACTAAAATGGCCCATCCCAATTATCCGTAATATTATTCATGGTCCATGCAAAGATCCATTGCATCCATGTGAAATGATGTTTTTAGTCAAAGATCAAGGTGGTGATGACACTGAGGTTTTTAGAAACTCTCAATGAAAATGCAATGAAAAATATGAGAGAAATGGTGTCACTCAAAGTCCTATGAAAAACTCATTTTTATAGCCTCAGAACTAAATAGTCGATCATGACTAAGAGATAGTCAACTAAATTGTTCTTTACATCACCTATGTTTTTTGAAGAACGTATATTTGATTATATTACCATTTAATTAACTGTCTGTGATAGCGAAAAACTCCTTTAGACTCAAATCATCAATATGTACATAAGATAGTCGACTATCTGTTAGTTATTCTCAATTTGGGAAATCAAAGGCTCGATATAGTCGACTATATTAGTATATAGTTCAACTTGTTGAATCCACATCCCTAATTTTAATTATGATAAAACATTAGTAATGCAAATTGAAAGGATGATGGAATTAAGTGATGACTAACATTTTCCTTAAGTGTTTCAAAGTTTATTACTTTGAGAAACATAGATGTTTTTTCATTCTAAGGTACTTAGAATGATGCTTAGGAAGGTTCAAAGAAATGTTGTCAGAGTTGAGAAATTAGAAGAATTCTTGAAGCCTATAAAAATGGTGAAATCTTCTTCACTCTGATTACTTAGTTTATGGCAAAATACTGAACAAAACAAGGCCTTACATAGAAGAATCATCTAAGGATACATGAAGAACATCATGGTTCAGAATGAAGTTGTTCAAGTCAACATTAGAATGATGAAGAGGAAGACTTTGGCCTCTTTATATCAAAGTAGTTCAGAAAGACTCAAAATGCATCTCTTGAACAATTTGAGTATACTAAAGTCTCACAGTTCTTCATTTTGCATATGTTGTCATAATCATTGAAAGTACATCAGGAAGAAAGAAATGGTTGCATAAGAAGATGCAAGACTGTTAGATGATGATGTTGTTCATGAGAGGCACTGATGGGAAGCAACAGATTGAAGGACTAAAGGAAGCTACTCAGTCTAACCTTGAACAGAACACTAATACACCAACAGTTAAATATCTCTAAGCCTTTTTGAAGAAATTAGTTCATAATGCTTAAAGATGTGAAGAAGTGTTAAAAGTGATGAAGTCACACTACATCATAATGAAACATCTATCTAAACTTCATCAAAGGAATTCATCAAACATTGGTTCATTCTAGCAAAACATTAGAATGACTATTATGATAGTTCTTTAGAATGACCATAAAAAAGTTCCTTAGAATGGTTCCTCAGAATGGAACCTCATAATGGTTTGACAATTGTCACCCCATTACAGATGGAAAGTGATTTTGCTTGCTCCAGAAGTATGATAGTTGTGTGAAGCCCACTCCAAAGATCTGTGTTGAAGCTTTTTAAAGCATTTTCGCATGCTATAAAGAACCAAGTTGAAGGACTTCATTTCTACAACATCTTGAACAAAATCTCTATCTGAGAAATATGTATTCTAACTTGAACAGAATAGAGAAAGAATCTCTTTGTTTTAGACTAAAGGGTTTGTAAGAGCATCAGACTAGATCAAGAGTGTGTAACGCGTAGAGGAATCAAATTAAGAATGCACAAGGGATTAGCAGTGACAGGGACCAAATTGGTAATATTTACACGTATAGAAATCGATTTAATAAGATTTTGCGTAAAAGAACCAAATTAAAAATCCGTGACACTTATTGTAGCAACAAAAATGGCTCCCTCATTTTAAATAATTCAAACATGCATTAATTAGTTGGCAAATTCATTTATAACTTGATTAAGAAAATTAAAAACCATGTTAAAAGATTTTTTATGTGTTGTTAGAAAGAAGATCTATTATTGATAATGCTTTAGTTGCTGCTAAGGTTTTTCATTTTATGAAATGTAAAAAGACTGGGAAAAGAGGAGACGTGGCTCTGAAAATAGATATCAGTAAAGTAAAGCATATGACATAATTGATTGGAGTTATTTGCAAAATATTACTAAACTTGGCTTTAATTCTGATTTTGATAAGTGGATAATGCTTTGTGCATCATCTGTGAGATTCTTCATTAATGTTAATCAGGATGTGATTCGCCCTATTATCCCTATAAGGGGACTTTGGCAAGGAAACCCTCTCTCTCCTTATTTGTTTATCCTATGTGCAGAGGGTCTATCTGTTTTGATTAAAGATGCTGAAACAAGGGGGGACTTGCATGGTGTCCAAGTTTGTAAGGGAACACAAAATGTCTCACATTTACTCTTTGCGGATGATAGTTTCCTCTTCTTTAAAGCTCAGAAGAGGGAAGCTATTACTATAAGGAAAATTTTTTATGACTATGCAACTGCATCAGGGCAGATGATTAATCTCCAAAAGTCTGAGGTGACCTTTAGCAGGAATGTGAAGCAAGATTTGAAGAACATTATATTTGTGTTAGGTGTGACAAAAGGAAATAGAGGAGGGAAGTATCTAGGCTTTCCATCTTGTGTAAGGAGAAGTAAGAAGGCTATCTTTAATTTTATTAAGGATAGGGTCTCGCAGAAAATTAATTCTTGGAGTGGAAGAATTAATGCTTTTTATGGCTGGTAGGGAAGTAATGATAAAATTTGTTTTGCAAGTTGTTCCAACGAACTGCATGAGCATATTTCTTATTCCTCAAACTTTGGGTGATGAAATCCAAAGGATGATGAACTTATATTGGTGGGGTTCGAGTAACCGAGCAACAAAAGGGATGCATTGGCTATATTGGGACAAACTGTGTGCTTTAAAGGAGGATGGTGGTTTGGACTTTGGCAACATCTATACTTTTAACTTGGACATGTTAGGGAAACAAGTATGGAGATTTATTTCTAATCCTAATGCTTTGTCATCACGAGTTTTCAAATCTAAATACTTCCCAAATGGGGATTTTATGGGTGCAACTATTGGTAATAACCCATCATTTACTTGGCGGAGCATTTTTTTTTTCTAAAATGGTGTTAAGAGAGGGTGTCAGATGGAAGTTAGGAGATGGAGCAAAGGTGAAGGTTTGGGGAGAACCATGGCTGCGGGAAAAAGGAAATGCTTATATCAAAACTCATGTTATTGAGGGCTCGGAGAACTTGAGGATGGGTGACATCATTAATCACGAGCATGCTTGCTGGAATATGGAGTTGGTTAGCCAAATTTTTCGATCAGGAAGATGTCAATGCTATAGTGAGGATCCTGTTACTGAATACCTCACATGAAGATATGAGAATTTGGGAAAACACTCCAAATGGTGTCTATGCTATTAGGAGTCCGTATAAAACCATCATGAAGGGGGTTGTGGTCAATGGAAATGTTAAGGTGCCTGGAGATTGGAACCATATATGGAATGGAAAATACCTCCAAGAGTTAAGAATTTACTTTGGAAGAAATGCAGAGGGTGTACCCCAACTCGCGCAAACCTCAATTCCAGGGGTGTGTTCAGTGCTCAATTATTTGTCCACTGTGAGAGACGTGGAAACATCAA
>PYAF01002218.1:39818-59505 GCA_007407185.1 Glycine tomentella | reverse complement strand
TCCAGAAACACCAGGGAATCACTTTCCCTAAGGTAACTCGCTCAATCAAGGCCTCTTTCGCCTCTGGGTTTCAAGCTCTCAGGGGTTCTCTCAGAAAATCAATCTCACTGTTTCTCGCTCTTCCTCGAGAATCAATCGGGGTTTTTCTCTCCTCTCGGGGCTCTGATCACTTTCTCAGTTGGGTCAGAGGTGTTTAGATGAAAGATGGAGAAGATACGAAACTCTCAAACTCATCAATGGAGGTTTGGACGAAGGAGGAAGAAGAAAGGAAGAAAAATATCAAGATTTTCGAGCTTCTGGGCCTTTTATAGGCCTCTGCCGTGACTCCCATGCTCCAAGCGTGGGCTCCCACGCCCCAAGCGTGGACTGGCAGACAAAATGGCATTTCTGGGCTACTTCCCACGCCCCAGGCGTGGCCTCCCACGCTCCAGGCGTGGCACTCCAGTGAAAATCAACTTTCTGGAGCACTTCCCACGCTCCAGGCGTGGCCTCCCACGCTTCAGGCGTGGCATGCAGAATTTGGCTATGTACCCCCGGTAATACATAGGCTTGTTGGCGCAGTACCTTCTGTTCTGTTTAATCCGGCTTAATCTAAGCTTCTAAGCTTGATTATGATCTAATCTCAGGCTTAATCACATGTTTAAACTCCCAGGCATTACATCAGGCTCAATATAAAGTAAAGTGTGTCAGAATTCATCAAACACAAACAAGCACACATAAATAGTCACACTCAAAGTACACAAATCATAAGGGGAATGGACTGACTATGCTTTCGAGCATGGTGTACCTTCCACTTTGATTTCTGATAGAGACCCCCGCTTTACTTCTAGGTTTTGGGGAGCATTACAAAAAGCATTTGGGACCAAGTTATGCTTAAGTACTTCTTATCATCCCCAAATAGATGGACAAATCGAAAGAACCATACAAATCCTAGAAGAGATGTTGAGAGCTTGTGCGATAGACCAACAAGGTTCTTGGGATAAATATTTGCCATTAGCAGAGTTTGCCTATAATAATAGTTATCATACAAGTATAGGAATGGCTCCATTTGAAGTTCTGTATGGTAGGAAATGTCAATCTCCTTTATGTTGGCATGAATCTGGGGAAGCAAGTCTTTTGGGTCTAGACTGGGTAACTCAAACCACGGAGCAGATCAAGAAGATTAGAGAAAAATTGGTAATAGCTCAAAATAGGCAAAAACATTATGCTGATAAAAGAAGAAAATCTCTAGAATTTCAAGAAGGAGAACATGTTTTTCTTAAAGTCACTCCAATTACAGGAATAGGATGAGCGATGAAGGTCAAGAAGTTGAGTCCTCGTTTTATAGGTCATTTCCAAATTTTGAAAAGAATAAGAACAGTAGCTTATCAAATAGCTTTAGCACCAAATCTCTTCAACCTTCATAATGTTTTTCATGTCTCTCAACTTCGTAAATATATTTCTGACCGAGTCATGTTCTAGAGTCTGAATCAATACAGTTAAAAGAAAATTTAACTATGAGCTTGCCCCCGAGAAGAATTTTGGATAGGGAAATAAAGCAATTAAGAAAAGTCTGTGTCACTGGTAAAAGTAGCATGGGGACAATGACGCTTAGAAGAATGTACCTGGGAGTTAGAATAAGAAATGAGGAAGACATATCCTGAACTATTTACAGGTATTTACAAACTTTGAGGGAAAAATTTTTCTTTTTAGAGGGGAAGAAATGTAACATCCTCAAAATTAATTCATATTTATGATTGAATTGTGGAAATGTGATGATACTTGAATATGAAAATCATAGGATAAAAAATTTATGAAAGCTGTCCACATTCAAAAAACAGTTTCTGCCACCCGAATTGAGAAATTTATTTCTCTCTCAATTCTTATCCAAATTTAGTGTATAATATATGGAATTAAAGATCTAGATGTCTACTACAACATATCAAAATTTCAGATAAATATAGTTTGTGTACTGATTTTAGTAATTAAAACCTTAAGAGATGTCAGTATGGAATTTCTCAGCTTGATGGCAGTTTTGAAGTCTAAATTAAAAAGGTTATAGCCAGAGTTTTATAACTCCAAATCAAGCATGTGATACCTTGTTGGAAAGCTTAGGAAGTCTAGTTTAACATACTAGAAAATGAGAATTTTTGGACTAGTAGAATGGTACAGAATAAACAAACCATGTGCCGTGAAACATTTTTTTAGAAAGATCTAGTCTTGGCAATTTGTAGCTCCTAAAACTTTGACACAAAGGCTAGAAGTTTCAGCTAAAAATTAGACCATTCATAAGTGGAACAAAAAAAGGTCCCTTTCCACGTGCACATGGAACATTAAATAAGGGAATCTTGCACTAAAACAATAAGCCAAAAGAAAAATCATGAAGGTGTAGCTGCTGTAATTTTTTAATGTTCCCGATGTGGAAAGACAGGACATTTGGCAAAGGATTGTCGCAGTCACAATAATGTTCAATGTTTTAGATGTGGAAAGATGGGGCATTATGCTAACAATTGCAGAGCTGAAAATCCCCAAGGCACCACACGTCCTTAGCTTATTGGAAGGGTTTTTACCATGAATGCAGCAAAGGCATCTCAATCTGAAAATCTCATAGAGGGTAAGTGTAGAATTAAAGATAAAATTTTAACTGTATTATATGATTCAGGTGCTAATCACTCTTTCATTTCTTATGACACTGCTATACAATTAGGATTACCTTTATTTCAATTACCTTATGATCTCTTAGTTTCTACTCCTACTGGTAAATCTATTACTACTAGTCAAATCTGTCTTAATTGTGATTTTCAAATTGATCATAAATCTTTTTCTGCAAATTTGATTTGTCTTCCTTTGACTGGGTTTAGTGTGATTTTGGGTATAGATTGGCTTGAAGCTAACCATGTGTTGTTGGACTGTTCAAATAAAACCATTGTTTTACCTTCAGAAATTTCAGAAAATAGTCAAACCCAGTGTCTGTATTTGAACTCCATTGTTTCCTATTCCAATAAAAATGAAATTCAAGGGTATGTTCTTTTATCATCTAATGTAACTGAGTCAACTGATGAACTATCTAATATACCCGTGGTAAGAGAATATTTGGATGTATTTCCGGATGAGATACCAAGAATACCACCAAAAAGGGAAATAGAGTTTTCTATTGACCTAATTCCTGGATCTGGACCAATATCCATGGCACCTTATAGGATGTCCCCTCTAGAGTTAGAAGAATTGAAAAAGCAATTAGAGGAGTTGTTGCAGAAGAAATTTATTAGACCTAGTGTTTCACCCTGGGGAGCTCCAGTTTTGTTAGTGAAAAAGAAAGATGGGGGAATGAGGCTTTGTGTAGATTATAGACAGCTTAATAAGATAACCATTAAGAATAAATATCCATTGCCTAGGATAGATGATCTTATGGACCAGCTGAGAGGAGCAACAATATTTTCTAAGATTAATCTTAGGTCAGAATATCATCAGATTAGGGTTAAGAATGAAGATATTCCTAAAACTGCATTTAGGACTAGATATGGGCATTATGAGTATTTAGTGATGTCTTTTGGATTAACTAATGCTCCAGCAATTTTTATGGATTACATGAATAGAATATTTAGATCATATCTAGATAAGTTTTTAGTGGTCTTTATAGATGATATACTTGTTTATTCAAAATTAGAAAGAGCATGAAAAGCATCTTAGAATAGTATTACAAACACTTAGAGAAAAGAAGTTGTATGCTAAATTATCTAAGTGTGAATTTTGGGCCAAGGAAGTGAAATTTTTAGGTCATGTTGTTTCTAAGGAAGGAATTTCAGTTGATCGTAATAAGATTGAATCAGTTATGAACTGGGAGAGACCAACCACAGTAACTGAGGTTAGAAGTTTTCTAGGATTGACTGGTTATTATAGGAGGTTTATTAAAGGGTTTTCACAAATAGCTTTACCTTTGACTAGCTTGACTAGGAAAAATGTGCCTTTTGAATGGTCACCTGAGTGTGAGAAAAGTTTTCTAGAATTAAGAAGATTGACTAGTACTCCAGTGTTAGTGTTGCCATATCCTCATCGTGCATTTGAAGTATATTGTGATGCTTCAAAGAAAGGTCTAGGTTGTGAACTGATGCAAAATGAGAATGTGGTAGTATATGCATCTAGACAATTAAGACCCCATGAAGGCAATTTAAATATGTTAGTTAGAGATAAAAAAGAGAAGTTACAAAAAAATTCTTAAAGGAGAATGCCATATTACTCTTTCCCTTGATATGAGAATTACCATATTACCCTTGAGGTGGAAAATTACAAAAATGCCCCTGAAGTAAGTGACAAATTACCAAAATGCCTTTGGATATTTTGATTGGATATTTTAAAGTGGAAATTACAATAATACCCCTGAGGGGAGTATCAAACTACCAAAATACCCTTAGATATTTTGTAGAGACTTGAAGAAATTACAGAAATACCCTGGGATGACAAATTACCAAATTACCCTTAGTAACAGATAAATATCATAAGAAAACTAGGAGTACCTAGATTAGTCGAAAAATTTATGATCAGGTAAGTCAAAAGATAAGTCTCTAAATTTTACTACCTAATTTAATAATACAAGTAAATAAACATTACAATAAAAATGAAAGAAAATTTCATGAATATTTAAAACTATCATGAGCTATAGTTTCAAAGCATGTGATAATGTGATGAGAAAAACTATCATATGAGAAACACTTGTGGTGGTAGTATGATACAAGAAGAATATGATAGAAGCTAATGGATTCAAGTGACAAGTTTAGAAGTGCTTAGAATATATTTAGTTAGGATTAGTTAATTTAAGAAAAGAAACCAATCCTAGCTGTGTAGGATTTTGGGCAAAGGCTTAAGATTTTAAATGTATGTCAAATACTTAGCTAGTATATGAATTGGAAGACACATGAAGTACACTATATATAAATTAAAAGAAACAAAAAATAAGACCAAGCAAGTCGTGAGATTTAAAGCTATATTTAAGTGAAACCATGTGTAGGTTAACGTGTAAGCTCTAGAACTTTGTATAAAAGATAATTTTGCAACCAAGCTTAGGAAAAATCAGATTTGGCTTCTTGAAAACTCCATTCCACATTCACATAGCCATTTAATGAAGGAATCTTTCTTCTTTCTTAGTAAGCATGCATTTAATGCATAAAATTAAAATATCTTTAGGTCATGATTACTTAGTTACTTTAGAACCAAACCAAGGACTATGTAAGTTACATCCTAACTAATTTCTTTACTTCCTAACCAAAATGTTTTCTATAAATACCCCCTTGAATTAAAATTCTGCAGAAGGCATGCTATTCCCCTCAAACTTACAGGCCAATTGCATTTTCTCTTTTCACTTTGCTTTCTCACTTCCTTCTTGATATAGAAACATAGTCCTTCACTTCTATTGCCTTCTTCACCTTTCCAAAGCATCAAATACTAGACAAGCCTTTCATTCTTTCAATAACTTGAGGTGCAGCCAAATACTTGGAGGAATTGGAAGCAAACTTGTTTGAGGTAGGTGAAAGTTTAGGTTTATTTATCACTTGATTCTTAAGATTATTTGAATAGTATTTTGGTATATCTTAGTCTTAAGCTTGATGGCATGTGAAAGTTTAGTATCTTGCTTTCTTGAAGATCTTCTATACAACTTTGATTCAAGAGATGATTGAAATAGTTCAAGTAACATCAAGGTAGGTGTAGGAATAAGCTTCTAGTGAGTATTGATATTGAAGCTCGAATGGCTTTGAGCTGAATTTGGTCTGTCTTTAAAATTTGATATCTCCCTATGTACTTAACCAAACGAGATGTTTGACCACTCATTTTGAAGCTTAGGATGTCCTCTATGTTTTCCTAAAATATGGGACCAAACTAAGTAGTGAATGATGCCCAGGAATTATTTTAGCTCAAGCTGTCCGAAACTGTCCACACCCAAATAGCTTCTGCCATCTGTTTTGATAAATTTATTTATCTCTTATTTCTTATTTAAATTAGGTGTAGGATATATGGAATTAGAGATCTAAATGTCAAATATAAGGTATAAAAATTTCAGCTAAAATTAGATTGTTTACTGCTTGCAATCGTCAAAACACTAGGAGATGTTAGTGTGGAATTTTGAGACTGCTGGCAGATTTGAAGTTCTATTTATGAAATATTATATCTAGAGTTTTATAACTCCAATTGAGGCATGTGATATCTTTTTAGAAAGCTTAAGAAGTCCAGTTTAACATACTAAAAGATGAGAATTTAATGACAGTTAGATGAGTATAGATTATAGGAAGAACCGAATCATATGTAGTAAGAAATCTTGTGGTTATGATGTTCTTTGTTATGATTTTCTTTTGTGATGATGAAATCTTGATGTTTTGTGGCATAATTGTATAACATGAGTTATGTAGCTTTGCATCTCATGTGCATTAAGAAATATAAAAAGATAAGACCTAAAAGGTGATACGGTTAAGTCTAGCACGACCCTGATGGTGCCCCAAGGGTGATACAGTTAAGCCGAGCACGACCCTCAGCCAAAGACTAAAGAAAGATAATACGTGAAGGGTGATACAATTAAGCTGAGCACGACCCTGATGGTACCCAACGGGTGATACGGTTAAGCCGAGCACGACCCTGTAGAAAAGACATATTGACCTAAGGGTGATACAGTTAAGCTGAGCACGACCCTATGGGACCCCAAAAGGTGATACAGTGGAGCTGAACACTACCCTGCGGGAGCAACCTAAGTCTAGTAATGAGCTCATTGTCTAGTTAAGGGTATTAAAGAGTAAAATAATAAAGGTAAGCTATGCATTGTGTGATAACCCTAAGTCCCAGCGTGTATGGCGCAAGTCTAGGCGCGAACGGCGCTGAATTCTGCAGAAAACCTTCTGCAGAACTGTGGCCCTCTTGGCGCCAGGTTGGCGCGGATGACGCCACAGCTTCTGGAGTACGGCGCTGATGGCGCGGGAGTGGCGCTCCCAGCGCCATGGTCTCTGGTGGTTGGCGTCTGGGGCGCCAGGCTGGCGCGGGTGGCGCCAGACCACCCAGAAGACCTGTTCTTCTTTCTAGTTGGCGCGAGTGGCGCCATTGTGGCGCGGTTAGTGCCAGAGTCTCTGGATATTGGCGCTCTTGGCGTGGGTTCTGGCATTGGAGGCGCCATAGTCCCTGGATGATGGCGCTCTTGGCGCCAGAAGTTCTGGAGGTTGGCGCTCTGGGCGCGGGGTTGACGCAGATGGCTCTGTGGTCACTTGCAGCTGGCGTGATCAGTGCCAGAGTCGCGCGATCAGCGCGACAGATCTGACATGACCACTATAAAAGGCTGGGGTCGCGATTTTGGGAGAGAAAACATTTCCTTCTTCTTCCTCCAGCACCCCACCTCCATTGTTGAACCTCCAAGCTTCATTTCTTCACCATAGTTTACCAAAATACATCCCTTAAACACATTTTGTGATGGAAATCACTTCTAGAGCTTGAATCCTTCCTCATTTCTCCTTGAAAACCCCAAATCAAAGAACCCCTTTTTCAAAGGAAGTTCGTAGAACTTGAGTTCGGCAAGGAACGGTGACGATTCGTGGTTACCCAAGCTAGGGGAAGTCGTCCTTAGGCCTTCCTTGTCATCTTTGAGGTAAGAAACTCGAGATTCACCGCTTGATTTGTGAGTTGGGGTTTTGGGTGAATAGTGATCCACTTTTGATAGAGCTAGTTTTAGCCTTGGGTCCCGTTGAAACATGTGTTTAGAATGTTATGAGGATGTAGGATTAGCTCTTAAATGTGAGTTTGGTGAACTTTGATTTTCTTGGCTCTTGTGAAGCATGTTATTGATAGGCTGAGTTGCTTGGCTATGTGTGGACATGCTAGAGCCTTGGTTTGTGGCTTAGATAGCCTTGAGAGGCTAGTGGAACGGTGTCTTGTGTGATGAGAGTACCGTTCAAGCCATGTGTAAGCCTTGAGCCTTTGGGCTAGTGTGGAGCTTTGAGCTCTTGATATTGGCTGCACCGAGTCTTGTGAGGACTCAAGTGCCTTGTGGGCATGAGGTAGACCTTGGGAGTCTATGCTTTGGCTTGGATGGTTGAGCTTTGATGAACCTTAGGTTAGATGACCTTATGGTTTAAAAAGGATTGTGATTCCTTTCATGTGAGCGGTTGTGAACCGTGTTATGTTTTGATGCCTTGTGTGGCTATATGGATGTTTGATGTATGCTTATGTGCCTTATTTAGTGCGTGACACTGCGGGTGTCAGTGGCGTGGGCCACAGAGCAAGGGAAGAACCGCAGAGCTCAGCTTTGCCAGGTAAGTTCTTGGACCCTTGGGGATGTTTCCCACTTGCTTGTGCTCCACCATACTCCGAGGGAGTAGTGGTTACATTCATGATACATGCATTATTGGATGTTGCATACTCATGATGATATATGCTTGTATCTGTGCTTGAGACATGTATGAAGCCTGTTATTAGATCTTCTGGTCAGCCAGTTAGATATATATGGACCTCCCTAGGAGTAGAGCGCACCTCCTAGTTTGGTTTGCTCATGGTTGATTGGATCCTGGGGTGATGATGATCCCCTAAAACCAAGAGATAGATGTGTCCCGTCGTGGTTGATTGCCTATTCTCGGAGGTACCATATATGTGCGTCCATGCGTAAGGGGTAGCTCCCAATGGGATGGCACGGGTGTGAATTCTGGTTTCACACTGAGGTCGGCGTTGACTCGGTCCGCCGTACTTAGAGCTAGATACATTGATTGTATTGTTATGAGGGTCAGGAGGCCAGGCCGGGAGGCCCAGTTGGTTGTGATACCCTGATGACTTGTGTCATGATGAGTGAGCCAAGGTGGAGGAGATGCCTCCAAGGACCCTAAGCTTACTGAGATGTTTATCTCACCCCGTGTGGGGCTTATGTTCTTTCAGGTGATGCTTCTGGTAGAGAGGAGCGGTCTCAGGGCGGGAGGCCCCAGTAGAGACAGTACCTGCTAGTCTGAGAGGCAGCAGCGGAGAGCTTGGAGCTCGGCTCAACTTTTGTGGTGTTTTGTGCCCCTGTAGAGGGAAGACATGTGTGTGCACATGTGGCCTTTTGAGTTGTATTTTGTACATGTTATGTATGCCCTCTGGTGAGGAAGGATCCTAGGGATCAGAAAGCGCTCGGACGCTTATTCTTTTGTAGACACTTCGAGTGTTAAACTTTGGATATTGTACATAACCAGTTCTGTTATGTAAATATTGATGTTTCCTCCTGTGTATATCTTTGAGATATTTATGTTATCTGCCTATGGTTTGGTTGTATGATCTGGTTCAGCAGGGGCTTGGCTTATGCTTTGTGATGGGTTGCTTTTGTATTCCATACATAATGTAATCAAGAGATATGGTTTTTGTTTTATGCTTCCGCTAAACATGTTTTAATTAAGTGATTAAGCGCTAATCTGGTATAATCATAATGATAATACACCGGGTGCACACGGGGTGTTACACATTGACATGATTGAAAATGATACTTGCATTAATGATGAAGTATGATATTATTTTTAAGTATTTGTGAATAAAATGAATCTACTTCGGGTTATATGTTTATGAAATTAAAAATCAACTATAATTGTTCACATGTTTTCTTAATAAACCGAAGTAGCTGGAATGATGACGATGACACTATATGATAAGAAAATTTTCACCTACTGGAAATTCTTTGGAATTCTCACTGTTTTAGTATGTTCCCTTGTCATTTCAGACAGATAAATCGAAAGGAGGAGCTACAAAGTGAGGACAAGTTGGAAGATTTCTTTTAATATTGTGGACTTGTAGTACTTTGTTATATGCTTTGTAATATATGGACATTACTATTATTGTAAGGAATATTATTTACAAGTTATTACTAAGTTGTAATTTATTAAAGAGACCAAAAAGTCTCTACAGGCTCAATATAAGCGTAATTTTCATAACACAGTTAAATTTGAAATATTGAGACAAGTTTTTCTTAATTGGATATGGTTAAAAATTTTACGTTAGAAAAGTTAACATCTTCTAGTTACGTATTATGACCTAGGCATAATATAGTAATTGGAAGGATGCTACACCTGACAAATTCGTCCTGGAAAGATGAAAATTTCAATTTTAGTCCTTGAAAGTGAAAAAATGCAACAAATCTATTCATTCGTTAACTTTCGTCCATTACCATTAATGAAAGAGTTTACGTGGCACAGAGAGATAAGAATGTCACAAAATGATTGTCAACATGGTTGTAGAATAGGTTGGATCAAAATGTCAGCGAATTTTCATTTGACCAAAATATTAGTAAGTTTCCATTGGACAAATTTGTCATATCCCAAGTTTCATTTAATTTAAGGGTAAAATGCAATTTAGGATAAATAGTCATTTTCGTCCCTGTATGTATAGAGTGCTGACAAATTCGTTTTGAGATATGAGAATTCAAATTTTAGTGTACCCATTTACATGCATTGCAAATTTGCTACAACTATTTGTTTGTTTTATCAGATCATTGGCACATTATTGGAACATAATAGTACATAGGATATTTTTGTCCAATAGAAACTTAACGACATTTTGGTCCAATGGAAACTTACTAACATTTTAGTCTATTCTATTCATCAACTATGTTGATAATCATTTTTGTGACAGTTTTGTCCCTTTGTGTCATGTAGGATCTTTCATTAACAGTAACAGATGAATGAATTTGTCGCAATTTTTTCACTTTTGGGGACTAAAATTTGAATTTTCATCTTTCGAGGACGAATTTGTTAGTGCTTTACGCATTCAGAGATGAAAATGACTATTTACACTAACACAATATTATTAAATGTCTGAAAGTAGTAAAATTGATTCATTTAATACCATTAGCCTAATATTCTAAAATAGATTAATACAAATAAAAATAAAATATTCTTTAAGGAGATTTACTATAATAGTTTAAATCACTACTATTTCCTACAAACTAATTTCTTGCAATAAACTTTTTTGCAACCAAATTTATTACAACTAGATTTGTTGAAATAAATAAACAAAATATGATCCGTTAAAATTATAAACATTTGCAGTTCCAACACTTGGACTCCAATATTAGCATTATTTAAAACCCAACCAAACATCTCTAAAATTTTTGATTGGTTTTGATCGATTTTGATAAGATCTATAGATCTAAACCCATGACCCAACCCGTACATGAATGGTTTTGATTGATTTAGTTCGATTTTGACTCAAATACATATATGACCCAACCCAAACTGTTCGGATCGATTTGGGTCAATTCAGGTTCATGGGTGACTCGTACCCGTGAACACCCCTACTTGTCTCAAATTGTGGTTTGTCTTCAATCTGCATTGTGATGGTGGCATGGCAGTTTCATTTTTTCTTTTTACTCCATCAATTCCTAAATAGAGGAATTTTTCAACTAATTGAAATCACTTGAAAAAGTGAATAATTTAATTAATCACATTAAACATCATAATTATTTATACTATTATCTAAAAATTATCATTTTTTATTTATCTATATATTTAATTGTTCTTATTAATATTTAGAGAGAGGATAATTAAATAAAGATGTTCAAGAAAAAAATAATTAATGTATTTCAAAATTCAAAATTTTGTCTTATAAAAGGGATAAATAAATTTTTAAAAGGATCTTATAATTATGGATGAATGAAGTATTTGTTTTACAAAAGACTTTAAATATATTTTTACTCTTTAATGAATACTCAATTTTTGTGTTTGTTCCTTGATAAATTTTTGTTTCGCATTGAGTTTTCAATAAAACAATGTTATTTTTGGTTCTTCATATTTTGTTTTAGTCTTTTATAAATTATGAATTTTGTGTTTGATCCCTAATAAATTAACGAATTTTATTTTAGTACTGATTAATTATAAATGAAAAAATATAAAAAAAAAATACAAAATCTGTTAATTTATCAAGAACAAAAAAAAACTTAGGACTAAAAATAAAATTATTATTTATTAGAAACTCAACACAAAATAATAATTTATTATAAAAAGGTAAAAATCAAATATTTATTGGGAGTAAATTTATGTCTTTATAAAATTAGGATGTCCTTAGTGATCAAATATTTATAAAATTTATGTCTTTATAATATTTATTAGGAGTAAATATTCTATAGAACAGCTGTTAGACCGATAATGCTTTATGGAGCGGAATGCTGGCCAGCACATAGGCAACATGAGCATAAAATAGGGGTAGCAGAAATGAGGATATTAAGGTGGATGTGCGGATATACGAAGATGGATAAGATAAGAAATGAGGATATTCGACGAAAGGTATCAGTGGTACCAGTATATGAAAAGATGAGGGAGCATAGATTGAGATGATTTGGGCATGTTATGAGACGGCCATTAGATGCTCCTGTCAGAACAAGAGTCTGTTACCAAGAGCTAGATACAAAGAGAGGTAGAGGTTGACCAAAACTTACCTGGGGAAAGGTAGTTAAACAAGACCTAATGGAGTGGGATATAGATTGGCGGATGGTATGTCTTAGGACGGAGTGGAGAAAAGCTATAAGTCTGGTGGAGGGTTAAACCCTTTAGTAGTTCTATGTTCCAGTTGTTCCCTTGTTTTAGTTTTTTTCTTCTTCTTTTCTTTTCTCCTCTCACCATTCTTTTATTTTAACTTTGTTTCTCTCTTTTGTTCCATTTTCGATTTATCATTGAGTTCATCTACCACCGACCCCAATTAATTTGGGTTAAAGGTGCTGTTGATGTTGATAAAATTAGGATGTCTCATTGTTCCTCAATTAAGTTAAACAATTCCAAAATTGGGCTTCTTTTTTTATTAAATAAGTTAAATTAATATATTTTTTAAAATTTTATTTCATTATAAAATATAACACTATAAGTTATTTTAAAAAAATAAGTTTGACAAATTTTAAATAAATAAAAATATTATTATTATTATGCTTATTAAAAAATCTTATTATTGCTTTTGTACAGTATTTTATTGTAATATTTTTAAAATTAAATTAAATGTTTTATTCCTCTAACTTTAATTTTTTATTTATTTCATATCATAAGGATGTTACAATTGTAAATATAAATGTGCCTATACTTTCAGAGCGTATACAGACACTTTTTTTTTATTGAAGATTTTTTTAAAATATTATAGTCAGGGTCTTATTTTCTTTTGTATAACTTTGAAGCATACTTATGAGACTTGATCTTTGAGCTACTTATAAAATTAATCTTTATTTAAAATTTAATCACACTTAAAATTCTTTATTTCTCCTCAATGATATATGCTTTGGATATCAAACCCATTTGTTGAAGAATTTTTTATCATTTGTATCTAGATCAAACCCATTATTTGGAAGTTAATGCAATTTAATTTTCTAGAACTTTGTGTGGGGTCTCACTAGATCTTAGTTTATTTAATGTGTTAAATTATGATTCTAATAATTGAAAATATGTTTCAAATAATAATAAAATGGATTAGATGAGTTTTAGAATGGATATAGAGTTAAATATGGGTTCTTGAACTAAAATAAAATATATAACTAATAATCGAGCATGCGGATCAACTAATATGAAATTGTTCTATCTCAACCAGAATTCTCAAATTCAAGTCTTGGATATATGTTAAATATTTAAAAGGAGAACATTATCATTCATAATAATCCTATTTTATTAAGACATAATTTTCTTCACATAAGGGTACCTATGGCGTGTATAAAAAAATTGCTTACAATTAACATTTTACTCGTTCAATTAATTTGAAAAAGTTAAAACGTGTGTTTGGAAACATGTTATTAATCCAAAAAATTGTGAAATATGTGAAAAAAGTACTGAAACAAGTAGTAGCTTTTGTAGAGACATGACTTATACGAAGGAAAATTAATTCCTAAATCCTTATGGTGTAAATCATCACTCAATAAAACCCTAGAAACATCATATTGAATCATCAAGAAATCTTATACAAATAATGTGTACATGTTTCCATGGTGGTAGTGATTTATCTTTAATCTTTTAGCCTTTAGTCTTTCTTTATGAGCTTTAGTCTTTCTCAATCAAATTAGTTCTTAGAGAGTATTCTCTCTAGATGGGAAAGAAAGAAAAGAAACTTGATCTGACATATTGGGGACCACAATCCTATATATAGTGTTTATTATTGGGCCAGTAAGCTCCCATTAAACCTAATTGGCCTAACAATGGTATCCATTCATTTATCCGATATTTACTTAATAATCTATTTGAGTATATTTAATTGACCACTTTAATTTACCAAATATACATTAAATAGTATAATATAATTATATTAATACAATATGTAGTACAAAGTAACGTCAACAAATTTAATTTCCTAACATTATAATGTCAAACAAGTTTCTCATGTAATTTCAAAACATGCTATAAATTGGACTAGTTTTTAAAATTTCTTTAAGAAACCAATCTACTCTCATCTTGAGTTGATGTCACTTCCTCTATTATTCTTTTGTTTCAATTTAGTTTTTAATCAATTATGGTATTTTTTATCAACTGTTAAATTTTTTTAACAAGAGAATCAATTAAAAAAAAGAATCCAAATACAGCTAAAAAAATTAGAAGATCAAACCAAAATAAAACTTTTATTTTAAATGTATATATTAGTTAGCCTGTTTAAAGACTTTAGTCGATTGACTAAATATAAGTTTAAGACAAGAGGTAGGTTTATATGCTTATCTAAAAAAATATTATAAATAATTTTTCACGTCACGCTAGAAAAGGGAAATAAAAAAATATAAGAAAAACATTGAATTATGTTTTCAAATCTTTTTGGCTAATTACAACAAAAAAAATACATAATTGTAGATAAGCTGAAAATTTTGGCCTTTTGGGTAAACAATCTTGCACTTTGCCAATCTCTAAAGAAGTAAAAAAAAAAAAACATAGTATCATTTTGCTAAGTTTTAATGTAGATAAATCACTACTAGCTCAATTAATCATTATTCGGATCTAACACAAATCTATCCATTCATAAATCATTTAATAAGGAAGTCTAACTTATTAGTTATTTTATAAAAAAATGTCTTCCACATTTTAGTAAAAAAATTGTAAAATAAATTTAATATTTATACAAATTTTATCTCAACACTAAAATCCAAGACCCAAATCATAAAAAGAACTATGCCTAAAAACTTAAAAATGGATTTTAAACTTCTATGAACTTACACATTGCATTGGATGATTCATTACCCAATAATAAATGATGATCCATTACTTAATCTATTAGTTTAATTATTAGATTGATTTGTAGAATCCATCTCTGAACACACACCACATTGACCAACCGGTTTTCTGCCAATCATAAGTCAGCACGCCACCTAACCGTAAGTAGCTCATTCGTGTTCCACCCAAAAACAAAACTACTTGTTTAAAATTAATTTAAATAAGTCCACTTAGCCAACTCATGGGTAGAAATGTGTAAAAAATGTCTTCAAAAAAAGTCTTGGTACTCTACCAAAGTCTTCGAAGACTTTGAAGGTTCATAAACCCAAGCTCTGGTAGGCCATCAAGGCTTATAATCCCAAGTCTTGGTAGACCTCGGAAACCCAAGACAAGCTCCTGGTACTCTAAATGGTTCATAATTCCCGTTGTGGGGTAGACCTTGCTCAAGACCCAAAGTAAATCCTTGGAAGAAGATTCGTAATTCCCATTACGGGTTAAAAAGTTCGTAATTCCTGTTGAGGGGTAGACCTTATCAAAGTCCAAGGCCCAAGGTAAATCCTTGGAAGAAGATTCGTAATTCCCATTACGGGGTAGATCTTAAAAGGTTCGTAATTCCCATTACGGGGTAGACCTTAAAAGGTTCGTAATTCTCGTTGAGGGGTAGACCTTATCAAAAGTCCAAAACCCAGGGTAAATCCTTGGAAGAAGATTCATAATTCCCATTATGGGGTAGATCTTAAAAGGTTTGTAATTCCTGTTGTGGGGTAGGCCTTATCAAAGACCAAAAGAACAGGTTCATAAACCCAAGCTTTGGTAGACTGTCAAGATTCATAAACCTAAGCATTGGTCTACTTCTAAAAACCCAGGACAGACGCGTCACTGGTACATCTACAACGACACAGAGAACCCACGATCAGCTCTTTGAACAACCAACCAAGACCACATCTGGGTAAATCTCTACAAAATCCAGCATGGACAATTCCATTGGAACCAACACTGACAAAACATGAAGTACAACTATGTCTACCCTCAGCATATGTTGTTGTTATCATATTATGTCATTGCAGGAACAAAAGTTCTCAAAAACATAAAGACCAAGATGTATACTTGGCACAAAGACCAGGCACCTTAGGTCTCCTAAAACCAAGAAAACTCTCTTGGTATCATTATACACTATGGAATCCTAACATGGAAAATCATAGCAGTCAGCAGATGTTGATAAGAATTAACATTGACCCACATAGTTTATCAACAACTCTTGGTAACCTGTAACTCTCAAAACTTGAGATCAGTTTGCGGTCAATCTCATTTTCACCGACTTATCCACTAAGGAAACACGAGGTATTCCAAGCTTTACTTTGATGATTTCAGTGCTCATAAATTCTATTGATGTAGGAATATGAGCCATAAAGAAACATCTTTTATGTAAATGTCCAAGGTCATCTTGGCATGATAAACCCGAAAAATATTTTGGGTACTCTAACTCCTATGAAACCTCGACATGCAGTACCATAGGACCATTTTATTTTGTAGGAATATTTGTCTAAGGTCCACCTTGACATATCAGCAACACTTGGCGCATATGGTGGGAACCTCGACAAAAGAGTCCACCCTCGACAATGCAAATTCAAGAAACAATCTTGAAGTCCATGGTCAACCCTTGACATTTCCAAAGCCTAAGATACACTCTTAACACATACTGGAAGCGGGAACCTTGACAAGCAAGACTACAAACTTAGTCACTTGCGAACACAGGAATCCAGCAATAGTACAAGAATCAGCTTGACACTACAAACCCAAGTTATATTCTTGGCAAATCATTGGCTCATAAGTCTCAGCAAGCAAAATGGGACATTTTCAATTACAGGGCCTCAATGTTTATGAATAAACACAAGTCAAGGAGATCATGGGTTACCAACGCAGGAGAAATCAGATCAGAAGATAGCATACAAACAAAAAAAGACACAGAAGATTCAAAGCAAAAGGAGTATTTTCATTAAAATTGTTAAAGCTTTACAATGCCTTCACAGCCAAAAAGCAAAGACAAAATCAACAGAAGCATAAATAAAAGCAGCCTAAACATCAGCTGCATCACTAGCTGTCTCCTCAGCAGAACCAAGCTCTTCCTCATCAACCAAGGCACCATCCTTCACATCCTTGAAGGGATCAAACTGACTCAAGTCAAGGTCCTTGGCAAAGAGCCTAGCTTGGCGTACCACCTTGAAGAAGCCTTTCTCGTGTTGCTCCACTGCTTCTCGCTTGAAAATCCTCAACTCCTCATCAAGCTCTTTGCTGACAGTCATTTTAGTAGAAAGCTTAATATGAGCTTCCTTCAGCCTTTCCTCTAGGCTTGCCATCTTCTCCGCCAGCTCAATCTCGGCAGCAAGTCCATCCTTGGCATCTTTTAACTTCATCTCCAACTCGGCCACCTTTTTCGCCAGCTCATCTTTCTCATTCACAGCTTTAGCAATAACTAACATGCCATGAGTGATCAGTTCATCACCATCAAGCTGAGTCCGTAACAACTTGGACAAAACTTCACTAGTCTTCATAGACAATTGATGGTTACACTTAATCATTTCAACTAGTGCCACTACAACCTTGTTCAACCTATTGCGCTCCAATTGCAAGGCACCACGAATAGTGCCCTTCAGCTTGTTGTGTTCCTGTTCCAAGGAAGCAGCCTTGCTCATAGCCTCTTGATGCACTTGTCGATGTTCTTTTATGAAGGCAAGGCCCATATGCAAAAAAAGTTCAGCGACATCAAGTGAACGATGGATACCTACCGACCTAATCAAGTTCCTATCAAAGGGGGTCGGTAGCCCTCGATCAAGCCTGTGCTCAACACTGCACAAAGAGTCAACATCCCTAGGAGCACTTAAAAACTCTAGGGGAGTGACAGAACGAGCAACAAGTGGTGGCATTGCAGACAAAGGAGGCGAGGAAGGAGAAAGAGTAGCAAAAGCAAGAGGAGCTGGCTGAGAAGCAGGTGAAGTAAGAGCGGCAGCAATGTGAGGAGCAGTAGGAGGAGCACTGACAGCAACAGGCGCCGGAGCCTGAACAGGTACCGGAGCCCGGACAGGCGCAAGAGCCTGGACAGGTGCCGGAGCCCGAACATGTGTATGAGCTCGGACAGGAGAAGGAGAAGTAGGCAGAAGCCCGACAGCCTCCTGTTGATTTGAGGGGGAGCTACATGAAGATTCAAGTGAAGAATCAAGTAACAATAAGGCTTGAATGTTTTGGCTTTCAACATGGCTCAAAGAATGAAGATTGAAGCTTGTGATTTAATGTAAAAGGAAAGAAAGCACTATGGTGATCCAAGCTTTGAATACATATCATTCATATATCATATAAGCATTGCATCGTATTGATTTTAAGTAATTGATTTGAAACTTAAGAAAAAGCCAAGTATTTTGGAAAAAACAGCCTAGTACTGCTTTAATCGATTACTGCCTCAAGTGAATCGATTATTTTGTTCATAAGCTTTCTGGAAAATCAAACATGAACACTTTAATCGATTACTACATCGGATTAATCGATTACATGAATCTTAACATACTTAGAAATTAGCCTTGTAACTGGTTTAATCGATTACTATAGTATCATAATCGATTACATGCTTGTTTGGAAAATACAGTCACTCTGGCTTGATCGATTACCACTGACTGCAATCGATTATTTAGTTCAAATCATGTTTTGCACTCACACTGGCTTAATCGATTACCAAGGGATGTAATCGATCATCTTTCATAAACATCATTTGTACATAGGTCTGGCTTAATCGATTACTGCAGACCGTAATCGATTATTTTACATAAACACATTTTTGCTCAGTCTGGTTTAATCGATTACGTGACGGGTTAATCGATTATTTGACCTGTTTGCTGAACTCCTGAGCATACCAAAGGTCGGTTTAATCAATTACAGGAGCGTGGGGAGCGTTTTTAATCGATTAATTCCGTTACGAAAATTACTATAAATTGAACCCTTGCCTCTTGTGATCTACAACCAACAGAGATTGAGATTGAACTTAAACTTTTCGATATTCTGAGCATTCTAAGTATTCACAAAGGAAATATTCTGGGTTCATTGAGTCTTGCTTCCATTGATTCATTCATGGGTCACTAAGGTGTTAGTGAAGGAAGCTTGTTCTGTCACAAAGGCTTAGGAAAGCACTTATGCATAATTGGTTTGCATTCAACCTGAGGTTTTTCATTCATATGCATTTCATTCTTGGATCATCAGGTGAATTCTTTCCTAGCTCTTTGTGAATGTTTAGTTTTCTGCAATAACTTTGTAATTGTTGACTTTATTGTAAGAAGGTTTTCTTGCAAGTGGAGACAGTGTTTCTCCAAGTGGAGATAAGGTTTCTCCAAGGACAGCTGAGTAGTGTTCTCAGTGTGGGTGTGGCTTCTAAGGATCTAATAGAGTTTTAGATATCTGAATTTCATCTAGGGTTGATGAAGAGAAGCTTGTAATTACTTGTAAGGATAATATTTGCAATAGTGGAACTCTACTCTAGAGTTGAGTAGAAGAAACTGGATGTAGCCTCATAGGTTTTGAGGTGAACC
>PYAF01002218.1:14297-28100 GCA_007407185.1 Glycine tomentella | reverse complement strand
GGTATTATGTCTTGATGTTGAAAAATGAATTAAGAATTGTATTATGTTGATGGAATAATTGGAATCCTTGTGTTGTATGGTGATTACTTATGGATTCCAAGAGTTGTGGTGAATTGTAGCAGTATGCTGAGATTTGTGGTGTAAAGTTTTATGTGATGGTGGAAATAAGCTTTATGTATTGTTCTAAAAGGCATATAAGATGAAAAGATAAAATGAATCATTCATGCATTTCATATGCATATGCCTGGCGGGGGTTAATCAGTGGAGTTATGCCTTGCTGGGGTTAATCCGTGGAGATGTTGTCAGATAGCTAAACTGAGTCCACGCGTTCAAGGTGTTATGAACTTGGGGGTAGTTGAGATAGGGAGGACCACACCACCATGATGATCACATAGGTGGAGGTGACTATCCTACGCGCCCCTGGGCTACCCCGACTGGTTGGATAAGTTTATTTGTGCCACCAGAGAGGGTGAGGCTATCTTGACTGTGGCCACTGATGATGATTTTATGATGAGCTGAGATCTCAGTCATGCATCATATAAAAAGACGAGCATGCATCTTATACATTGCACAATGGGTATATGTATGATGATCTGTACACTGTATAAGTTGTGTGGATTTTATCTATCTGTGTTTATATTGTTCAAACTATGTTTGGCAAAAACTTACCCGAGTTGTGTCTATGGTTGACACCTGTGATGACCCCAATTCATTTGGGCGAGCAGAGGAACAGGAAAGCATGAGCTGTAGATGAAGATTGTTGAAGAAGTTTTGATAAGAAGTTGTATGCTGTGACTTGTAATTTGTAATAAGTGGTCTGTATATTATTTTGGATACTATATTTGGACTGTATCATGGACTGTATTCTTATTATATGAACCGTGGTGAGGAAAATCGTTTAGACTACGAACAAATCATTAGCAAGCAAGGCAAAAAGAATTTTCGCAAAAAATTTACAACTAAGATCATTTTAATACAAAAAAAAACACGAATTTTTAATTAAAATCAATCAAGCACGAGAGAGTCACGAGAGGCGTTACAAACTACACTTGATTTAGTATACTCTAATGTTTGTGGTCCTATGAAGACAAAAACACTTGGTGGTTCTCTTTATTTTGTCACTTTCATATATGATCATTCAAGGAAGACATGGGTTTACACCTTGAAGACAAAAGATCAAGTGTTGGATGTGTTTAAGCAGTTTCAGGCCTCAGTTGAGAGACAGTCTAGGAAGAAGTTGAAGTGCATAAGAACAGATAATGGTGGAGAGTACACAGGTCCTTTTGATCATTATTGCAGACAACAAGGCATCCGACATCAAAAGAGGCCTCCTAAGACTCCTCAGTTGAATGGTCTTGCTGAGAGGATGAATAGGACACTGGTTGAAAGAGTTAGATGTGTACTCTCACATTCACAGTTGCCTATGTCATTTTGGGGTGAGGCTTTGAGCACTATTGTTCATGTTTTAAATCTCACACCATGTGTTCCATTGCAGTTTGATGTTCCATAGAAAGTTTGGACTGGTAGGAATGTTTCCTATGATAATTTGCGTGTCTTTGGGTGCAAGGCTTTTGTGCATATCCCCAAAGATGAGAGATCCAAACTTGATTTTAAAACACGATAGTGTGTGTTTATTGGATATGGACTTGATGAGTTTGGCTACAGGTTCTATGATCCAGTACAGAAGAAACTTTTGAGAAGTTAGAGCCGATGGTTTGACTTGGTGACCGGCTCGGCCAAGTAAGAAGGCGTTTGTGAATCCATAGACGTGGAGATCCGTTGTATCGAAAGTCTTGCTGGCGGGTGAGTCCATGCATGGAGGCCAGGCAGCGAGTCCTACAAATGTTGCGGCTATACAAGGTACTAGAGCATAAGCTCTGAGGGCCATTACTTATGAATATTGAAAATGACTTTCGCTCGAGGGGGAGACTACCATGTGGAAGAAACTCACTTTGAGGGGGAGATTGTTGGAGTACAAGTGTGAGTTAAAGTTCCATATCAGATAAAAATAGAAAAGTTGAGCACCATATAAGTAAGGAGTGGTGTCAAATTCACTTATATGGTTACTCATGATCTATTGGTGTAAAATCTCTCTGATATTTACCCTCTCGATTTTCCAACAAGTTAATTTCCCTCATTGGACTAGAGGGCGAGATTTGTTGGGCTTGAATCCCAAGTCAAGTCCAGCCCAATAAGAAAATATAAGGGTTCCTTCTTTTAATAGGCCAGAAGTTACTTCTTTTAAGTTGTTGGCAGTTAATTTGAAAACACAAGAGAGAGAAAAAAAGAGAGGAGAAAGAAAACATCAAAATTCGCATGTTGAGAAGGACAAAAACTATCATCCTTCAATCTTCTATATGTACTTGTTTTACCGTTAGATCTTGGTGAAATGTTTTCAGCAGGTTCGTGACTCACCAATATTAACATCTAACGGTTGGTTTCTTGAATAGAGGCTTGTAGTATCACCAAGAATTCCCAAACCGAACTGGTTCTGAAACCGTTTTCTGAAGCATGCAGCGTTATTGCGAGGGAAATTTCTCTCACACTAACCGTTGGATCGTGTTCATACTTTGAGTAAAGGTTAATAAAATCAGTTTCTACATTATGACCATTTCGATCGTTCATCTAAATGTTTTCAAGAGGGATTATTGCAACTATAAATAGAGGTTATCAAAATTCATGCTCTGTTCTGTGTTGTTTTAGACAGTGATATTGAAAAAGGTTTATCTCTTTGCTCAACTGTTGGATGGTCCTAAAATTTGATTAGTGTGTTCCTTTATTGCAATTAGTCAATTTGACCGTAGGGATTTTGTAGTTATTATTTCTGGTGGTAGAAATATATTTCTTACAAAAGTCTATTTTGTATGTTTGCCTCTTGTGATGGTTTGGTACAACTTTTGTTGAAGTTGTCTGTTGATTTATTGGAACCATTTTGTAATCTCACTTTATTGATAGTGAAGAATTTGGGTGAACTCTGAGATCGGTCCCGTGGTTTTTATTTCTCACATTGAGAAGGTTTTCCACGTTAAAAATTGTATTGTGTTGCTTGCATAATTATTGTTTGTGTATAAAGTATTTTGCTTGTGCAAGACCATTCATAATAGGTCTTGGAAGGGAAAATTGGTATCTTTTTCCCAACAATACCTTCCTTTATATTGAGCAGCATTTGCCTAGTATCCACCCTACCATCTGAATTCAGATTTCTTGAGTGAATGTCCCTATAACATATCATATCATATATAAGTAAAATAAAATAAGAGATCTATTAGAAGTTAAACCATTAAAAATTTGACAACAAAAGTTATTCCAAAACCAAACCAACTGAATCTAACATAGCCATCAAAGAGAATAGTATATGGATACCTTCCCATGATTGCCTCTAGAAATTAGGTGAGAAGCTTGCATTGTTGAACTATCAGCCTCCTTCCTTTCTTCAAATGTCACCTAACACAACAAAGATGACATCAGAAAAATAATATTATGCAAATCTTGGATTTGGTCTAGGTTCTAAACAACAAGTTGCCCCTTTTGGGAGAGAGCAAAAGCACCTATTGCTGAAAACAAAACACTCGTTACCTTCAATTTCATCATTCGGATGTTCAACAGAGTGTTCACCATCTGACCTACCTTGCTTTCTCAAATTTTCTTTCTTCTCCTTCGCTGTGTCATCATTTTCTTCATCATAGTCCAATTCCTGAATGATTGGTCCCCTCTTTTTTTTTTTTTTTTGTACGAGCCAACTTTCACTTCACTTGTCCTCTAACAGGGGACGGAGGATGAAAGATGGTCTCCGTGCTCTCACCTTGGGCTACTTTCTCCAATCGCTTCTTTTGTTTTTCCTCCATCAATCTCTATTCTAACAAATCGTAACCCCCACGAGACAACATGTGAGGGGTAGTGTTCAGCTTAGGGATGGCCTGAGCCTTATTTCTAACATCCTGTAAGAATTACACATATAGTTGTAAAAAAAATGCACTTGAAAGACTTCATAATAGTGAAATTGTAAAATAATGCAACTCAGCTAACCTCCCATGAAGCTGATCTACGACTCTCACAGAATTGGTGCCACTTTTCCTTACTGATACTGTATTTGTCACAAACAATGTCAGCATCATTCTCCTTGCGTTGTGCCAGAGCCCATTTTGAGGTCAGGTCTGACTTAAATTTCCTCCATCATTCTCGTATTGTCTGCAAAATTTTCTTCTTCGTTCGTTGGTCGGACGCTTCAGGTATATTAAATTCAACCTGCGATACAAAAAACAAGTTTAATAGTTACAATAACATTTAAGTTGTATTACTAAAAACAATGACATTGGACATTTGATTGTAATACTTGAATGTCCTCCCAAATCAACTCCTTCTGCGTGGCAGGAACTTCCTTACAGTTAGCAATGGTGACATCTACCTTGTCTTGAGCCACGATCCCTAGATACATCCTCAATTTATTTGCCTGAGGACCATCAGCCTTCCCAATGGCAGGATCCACATGAACCACTGGTCTCTATCAGCACCGACAGGTGCTAACTCAAGAAGAGGTGGTGTCGTCTCAGGAAGAGGAGATGCTAACTCAGGACTAGGAGGTGCTGACTCAGGGCGAGGAGGGGAGCTCGATGGTGTAGTCATGATCCTATTAAAAACAAAAACAAATATAAGTAAAGTTAAGTGAAAAGTAAGGTTAATTGTGAAATTGTAAAAGTCGAAACAAGTTAATATAAAATAAAAATTACATTAAACGATGTTAATTAATTCTCCTTCATCATGATCATTACGATTTGCATGAATGTCGTCAACTTCATCTTCTCTATTGATGTCCGACATTTGTGTCGAGAATTGAGTCACACCAGTATCAAGGGTTGAATCATCATCGTCAAGATTAATACTAATGGTTTTTCCATATAGTACCACTAACCACCTTTCATCACAAGGATCTTGAACATAAAACACTCGTTTAGCTTGTTCTGCCATGATGAAAAAGGTTCATTTTGATAAGCTAGCTTGTTAAGATCTATCAAAGTAAATCCTGAATCCTCGGTTTGCACACCACTATTGATATCAACCCACTTACACTTGAAAACACACACAATGAATTTAACATAATTAAGCTCCCAGATGTCATCAATGACTTCAAAGTAAGGTATGCACGCCAAACGTGGATTGTGGTCATGCACAGTAGCTAAGTGCTGCGATTCAGCCCTAAGGCTAACCCCACTGTTTTGCATTGTGCTCTTGTCATCTTGTTGTTTGGTGTAGAATGAGTACTTGTTGATATTATATCCCTGCCAACTTCTAACATTTCTTTTAGGCCCATCTGCTAACTTCCTCATTGTTTCAGAGTAAGATTCATCACTAAATATTGTATTTTTAAACCAATTCAGGAGTCTTGTTATGCTCTTTCAACAACCTATTCTTTGTCATTCTTGGATTACTTTCCTTGACTAAGGCTTCATGACGAACTATGTATGGCAGGAATTCATTATTGTTATTCAGGACATACAAATGAGCTTGTTGCAATTCATGTAAAGCAGGCGTTATAACATGCAGCCTTCGTGAACCCTTACCTATGACTCTGTCGTCATGCCGAGCCTCGGGAAGCCCAATAGGTTTTGCCTTTTCAAGGTACTCTAAACAAAATTCTACATCTTCTTCTGCAATGTACCTTTCAACTATGGATGCTTCAGGATGCTGTAGATTTTTTTTATACCCTTTCAAGATCTTCATGTATCGCTCGATCGGGTACATCCACCGTAAATAAACGGGACCACACAATTTAATTTCCCTGACCAGATGAACACGTGAACCATTATGTCGAAAAATGAAGGAGGAAAATACATCTCCAACTAACACAAGATAATTGCCGCCTCATCCTTCAAGTCATCTAACTTTACTGGGTCCACGACTTTGCTATAAATGGCATTGAAGAAAAAACAAAGGCGAGTTATAGCATGCCTCACTTTGTTAGGCAAAATGTCTCGAATCGCCACAGCTAACAGTTATTGCATCAACACGTGGCAATCATGAGACTTTAAGCCAACTAGTTTCAGATTTTTGATTTGCACAAGGCTCTTAATATTTAAAGAGTATCCCTGTGGCACTTTCACTCGGTGCAGACACTGACAAAAACTTGTCTTTTCCTTTCTTGACAAAGTGTGACATGCTGGAGGCAAGTATATTTTCTTACCATCAGACCTAGGATGTAACTGCTCACGTATACCCATCTCAGCAAGATCTTAACAAGTATTTAAACCATCCTTTGTCTTTCCTTGAATGTTAAGCAGCGTGTCGATGACACTGTCACACACATTTTTCTCCACATGCATAACATCGATACAATGTCTAACATCTAGATCAGACCAGTATGGAAGATCAAACAATATTGACCTCTTTTTTCATATACAAGTATTACCTTTTAGCTTCTTTTGGATCTTTCCAAATACAGTATGGATGTCCTCAACCCGCTCAAGAACCTACTCATTGGTGAACGGAATCAATGCAGTTTCATGCTCTTGACTTCCATTAAATGCTGTTTTCAATCGTCGATAAGGGTGATAAGGTTTCAGAAAACAACGATGGCAAGTGTAAAATGTTTTTCTTCCATGTTTTAAGTTGCACGTAATTCGTGTCTTGCTCATAAGATACACCCCATTTGAGTTAGTATAGCTTATGGAATCACAATTTCAAGCTTTGCTCTTTTTCAATAAATCTTACTCTGTTTTCATGAACTGCACCTATGGGCTTGGTTTCTATAGATTTTGACCTTGGAATTGAGTTCCTCATGTTTGAAAACATAGGGTTTGATATAGAATTTGCATGAATTGGATTTCTATAACTCTTGGAAATTAGAAAATAAGTTTTGTGAACTTTTGGAATTATGTGCAAGGTAGTTTGACATTAGGGTCAAATGGAAGTGGATTTAGGGAATTTTGAGTCCAAAGATGAGTTCCTGCATTTGAAAACCTTGAGAAGCATATATGATTTGTCCTAAATGGATTTACATCAATGGAAAAATTCATTTCAAAGTGGGCAATTATATACAATTCCAAATGAGAATGTGTCATGAATATGTAGAAATGCATGGAATAAATGATATGACTTATGGAATGAGTTATTGAATTTGATTAAGACTTTATTATGTGAAATTCTAGAAATTGTTATGTTGTATGTTGTAAGACCAAGTGAGTGTGATCACTTGGCATATCATGTTTCATGTTATGAGTATAGTTTTATTAATGATGCAGATTATGAATTATCATGCTTTGGGATTGGGTTTGGGGGGTGTTTGACCTTCAACAAAATTTACTTTGAATGTTCCACTTAAAGGGTCATGTTGATGTTGACCCAAGAGAGGGAGGAGGATTAATTTCCTTCCTCTCTTGATATGTTTGTGTGTCTGTGCATGATGGAGGATATTTGTTGTTGGGAGCTTCATGAGGATTGGAATGCATTAAGAGAAAGGAATAGATGAAAAAAGTAAGCGATAGTGTTAGAATTAGAGGGATTGTTGTGTCAGGAGTTGGGGCATGACCTTATACTCATTGGGAAAATTTTCTTTAATATTTATTCACAAGTACCAACGCGATCGTCGTTCATGCTTTTCATCATGAAGGATGAGTGGGGATTTGTAAAGAGAGGGTAGATGACATACAATAGGTACATTGGGGGACGGTCCAAATGATTCAAAGGAACCTAGGGGATGTTAAGTGGTGATAATCCGACTAGGGACATTTTCGGTTAGTTTGGGGGACTCGCATGCTTCACTTGGCATTATTGACTAGTGAAGAGCCGTATCCATGGTTGGTGAGAGTGCCAAGTCCTGTATCGGCATGTGACATGTCCTCCTAATCATCATCCATATGTTGCATAAGACCACGAAGGCTTGGTAGGCTTAGTGGCAGTTTTGGGCCCAAGACAATAACAATGTGTGAGTAGAAGTGCAGAATAGGATACCATGGGTGATGCATACTAGTAAACCACACATGGTGGTTGTTAGGTCATGTGTGGGACTTAATGTCCGTATTGTGGCTTCTAGAGGGATGGAGTACTCATTCCTTTGTTACCATTTTCAGGATTAGATGTCAAGCTCGACCCTGATTACCTCATTCTTATGATGCCATCAAGTCATGGTTGAAGCATCATGTTGTGCTCCATGTTGACAACATCTACAGGTTCCTTAATTGTCATCGTGCGTCAATGGACATACCATGATACATGCCCCGCATAGTTGACTTCTACGTTTGGTGGACTCATCCCACACCATCTTACTATTGCTTCACCAGGTCCATGCTAGAGGTTGTCATTCCTCTATTGGATCAGACTCTTCATCTGAGGACATTGAGGCCATTTCCTCTACTCTAATGTCTCCCTAATCAGTGTTGTCTGAGTCTTGGGTACCACCTGGGGCATACAATGTGGATCTTGTGTAAGAGGATAAGGGAGAGGATTTGGAGGAGGACACGTCTTTCAAGATGGATTCATGGATGGATGAGGAGGACCCCATCACAGAGCCGAAACTTATGGAGGATGATTCTTCACAGGATTCTTCTAATATGTTTTGCTACTTTGTATATGTTACTCACTGGTTCCACTGAGACGCACATGTTTTGCCACTTTTTATAGCACATTACAATTATTTATCTATATCTGGTGACCATGGAGGTTCACCTACTTATCATTACTTATTATTTGAGCATATATGGTTTATTTATGTTTCTATTTTTACTCACCGACTCAAGGTTTTAACATGTTAAGCAATTACTATGTTTTGAAAATTAAGTGATGTTTTATGATATAAGAATAGAAAGTTCTTATTTTCGCCAAAAAATTTCTCTATCTTTTCTAATCTTTTGAGATAAAATTAATGAGAATTGAGGACTATCTATTTGTTAAGTAAATCAATGGGTTATTTTGAAAAATATGTTTAAGGGCGTTACAATTAACAAATTTTTCTTGTACACAATCAACGTTCCATGTCAAAAGGTGTTATAATTTATTGATGTTGCATACGAAATGAGAATTGAGAAAGAATGCATATGGCAACTTGTAGGCTTGTGCTTCAACTTTTATACATTATAATAAATACTTATACAAAAACTTCTAGAGTCATCTAAGTCCCTGTTAAGACACTCAAGTGGAAGATTTGAACAAAAGAAGACCTTATCACAATTTTATTTTGAAAGGAAAACAAAATTTATTAAATAATTTGTAATTTTTTTTTATATGAAGAGTTCCCAAAACAAGGACATAATGTAAGCTTAATTCTAGTCTTAGCTTTTGCACTATCAATAGCTCTTAAGCTTAACTAAAAACCAAATGTGTCTATCTAGTGAAGGAGGTATAATATCATGATAGATCCAGGATTGTGCTTCAACATTTATACATTCATTTATCCCATGATTTTAAATGAGTCATGAAACCATTTTTGTTTTGATAAATAAAAGGACATAGTTCACACTGCAATAAACTTTTGTAGTTACATCTAAAGTTTCATGCATGTTGACAATTGTTCTAAACTATTGATGTGGCATGAAATATGAATTGAAAACAATCAACATAATGGTTTTTTGTCTTATACTTCAACTTTTATTTATTTATCCCATTAACGATTTTAAATGACTCATGAAACCATTTTTGTTTTGATAAATAAAAGGACATAGTTCACACTGCAATAAACTTTTGTATATAATTCAAAGTTGCATGCATGTTCACATATGTTCTAAAATATTGATGTGGCATGAAATGTGAATTGAAAAGCAATCCACATTACAATTTCTAGGCTTGTGCTTAAACTTTTATGTATTTATTTATCCCATTAATGATTCTAAATTTAACCATTTTTGTTTTTTTTGAATAAAATGTCATAGTTCACATTGCAATAAACTTTTATATACAACCAAAGTTAAATGCATGTTGACAGGTGTTGTAAACTGTTGATGTGACATTAAATGTGAATTGAAAAACAATCCACATGGTAGTTTTAAGGCTTGTGCTGAAACTTTTATATATTTATATGTGCCATTAATAATTTTAATGGACCTTGTTTTGTTTAATAAAAGAAAAGAGTTCAAACTGCAATAAACTTTTGTATACAACCAAAGTTGCATGCATGTTGGCAGTTGTTCTAAACTCTTGATGTGGCATGAAATGAGAATTAAAATCAATGCACATGCTAGTTTCTAGGCTTGTGCTGAAACTTTTATATATTTACATATGCCATTAATAATTTTAAATGGAACCTATTTTTTTAATAAAAGAAAAGATTTTAGGCTGTAATAAACTTTTGTATACAACCAAAGTTGCATGCATGTTGACAGGTGTTCTAAACTGTTGATGTGACATGAAATGTAAATTGAAAAACAATCTACATGACAGTTTCTAGGCTTGTGCTTAAACTTTTATACATTTATTTATCCTATTAATGATTTTAAATGGAACCACTTTTGTTTTGCTGAATAAAAGAAGAGTTCATATTGCAATACACTTTTGTATACAACCAAAATTGCATGCATGTTGACAAGTGTTTTAAATTGTTGATGTGACATTAAATATGAATTGAAAAAGAATTCACATGTCAGTTTCTAGGCTTGTGCTTAAACTTTTATATATTTATTTATCTCTTTAATAATTTTAAATGGAATTGTTTTTGTTTTGTTGAATAAAAGAAAAGACTTCATACTGCAATACACTTTTATATACAACCAAAATTGCATGCATGTTGACAAGTGTTCTAAACTGTTGATGTGGAAACTTTTAGGCTTGTGCTTCATCTTTTATAAATTATAAATAGATAGACTATGGGGTTCAATTTTTAAATCAACTTAGAGAGTGCTTTCTCAAATCTCCTTTGAAATGTTATCTAAAGTATTGGTGGGAAAGGTAAGAACAACCTCACTTGTATCTTTTTTTTCTTCTGTAGTTTATGGATACATGACACCATGGAATTTAAATTAGGAAGTCTAATTTGAATATTTGTGTTAGTTGGTGTTAGATGCATGATGTTGAGCATATGAATTTTGATACTTACTGGATTTGACCTTTTGAAATTTCTTTAATTTCTGTTTAATTGATTATGTTGATGCATCATCCACTACATGTTTCTATTATTTAAATTTGTTTTCCTGATCCACTATTGATGCATGATGTTTCTATTGACAAGCACAAGGATTCAATAGGTTAAGAGAATGTTAAAGTTTGAAACTTCTTCTTTGGTGTCTTCTATTAAAGAGCTAGCAAAGGAACCTATCACCAAAGTTCCAAAGAAATATCTTTGTCCAAACATAGACCCTTCAGCTATATCTAACACAACTTCTTCACAACAAGTCTCAATTGTCGACCTCAATAAATTATTATCTGAAGATGTAATTGAGCTAGAGAAGCTAGACCGTGCATGTAAGGAATAAGGCTTCTTCCAGGTTTGAATTAATATTACTTTAATTTACTATTTTTTGCACTAGTTAAAACTTCTACCAACATTACATCCAAGAGTTCACATGATTAACATGAAACACAATAATGCATTTTTTTAGTAATAAAACTATAATTGATGAGTAAGACTGAAAATAATAGGAATACTTTAATACAACCAAGAGGGGGGTTGAATTGGTTGTACCTTGGTAAATTAAAATTTTCAAATCAGAGTTTCCACAGGATCTTTATCACTTTAAAAAATAGTTTTGAAACCAAGAATCTTGTATTCAATCAAATTCCTCTGTCAAGAAATCAATAAGCAAATGAGAGTTTTCTGTGTAATGTAATTTGATTCACAACCAAAGAAATTGAGAGATGAAGAGATAAGAATAAAGATCAGCCACAAATTTGATGCTGGTTCACTTCAAACACTGTGAAGTTACATCCAGTTCTTCTACTCAACACTAGAGTAGAGTTCCACAATTGCAAATAATATTCTTACAAGATATTACAAGCCTCTCTTTATCAACCCTAGATGAATTTCAGATGTCTAAAACACTATTAGACCCTTAGAGACCAAACCCAAAACTGAGAACACTACTCAGCAACCCTTAGAGAAACACTATCTCTAATCATCATGTAAGAAACCCATTTACAATAAGCCAATCTTTACAGAAATCAATTAAAAGATTTACACCTTCAAAGAATAAGGAAAGATTTCACCTAATAATCCAAAGAACACATGCAAGTGAATGATTCAACAGGTTGAAAGAAAGATTGCAGACTCAATGCATTCCTTTCCTTAAGCTTTGAGACTCAATGATGCTTCACTTCTTCAAATCAAAAAACCCATACGAATTTGTGAAGCCTAAATGCTTTTTGAAACTCAGAAATACACTAAAGAAAGCTCATGAATGTTTGTGATTGCCCAGAATACGAATTATTCAATCTTATAAAGCACAGGGCAATGGGTTCAATTTATAACAGCTTTCTAACTGAAAATAATCGATTAAACACGCTCCTATAATCGATTATTTCGCATTTGTAATCGATTATTCCAAGAATGTAATCGATTAAAGTGCTCCTGATATATTCTGGGTTTGAGCTATGAACAATGTAATCGATTATTCCATAAAGTAATCGATTAAACCAGACACTCATGTTTTTCCAAATGCACTGAGTAATCGATTACGAAATTTGGTAATCGATTAAGACAGACAGACCAATATTTTCAAATGTACTATGTAATCGATTAAAACAATATGTAATCGATTAAATCAGTAGAAGATGTTACCCACAGGCATTAGATGTAATCAATTACGAATTTCTGTAATCGATTAAGACAGTCAATATGATTTTTCCATTTTAGCCTATGTAATCGATTAATTCGATATGTAATCGATTACAATGTTCTTGATTTGTTTTCCAAAAGGCACGAAGAACAAAATAATCGATGCCAACAATGCTGTAATCGATTAATGCATGAAAACTTCATTTTTCCAAAAACTTTGATTTTAAAATGCCTTACTAGTTAATTGCTTTTATTTAGACCTTCAATCTAACAATCCTAGATGAATGATTATGCATAATGTGCTAGTTGGATTATCAGATAACACATCTTCCCTTTTACATGAATCAAATTGATCTTCATAGCTTCTTTGGCACTTTTCCAATGAGGCATGTTGAAAGCACAAAACACCAAAGCTTGATCCTTGTTCATTCATGCATGACTCTTCTTGAATCAACAATCTCCCCCTTTTTGGCTTTAAACATGCCAAATCTTCAATTTGATTAAGCTCAGATACTTGGAGATTAATTGAGGTTTTCAATGATGAACTTCAAGCTTAATAACCTGTAAAAATTTCAAATGCCTTTTGCCAAGAAACAAGTGTTAAAGCATATGTGATTCATGAAACTTCAATTAAGCTTTATACTAATTTATTGAGTTCCTTTTTACACCTTTACTCCCTCTAAATTCCAGCACACATTAACATCAAAATTTTGGGCAAAAAAATGAACCAAAAACAGGGGCAAACAGAGGGTATTCAGAGGGTATTTGAATTCACTCCCCCTATTTGGCTTGTTAAAAGTCAAAAACAATGTAAGCACAGCGGATATTGAACTGGAAATGCATATTTCATTAAAATGAGTGTCATAGAGGGCAGTGCATAGTAAAAAGAAACATATTTAAAAAACACTGAAAAATAACAAATATAAAACTAAAATAAGCAAATATACAAGCAATCTAAGCAATCCTAGAATTCAACAGAGGCATTGTCATTCATGTTGGCCTCAATTGAATCCAGTCTTTCTCTAATTTCTTCTAAGGCTTCATGTGTTTCAGCCTTGAAGTCCTCTTGGAGCTTGAGCATGCTATCCATCTTTTGAATCATCAATGATTCA
>PYAF01002217.1:133398-144912 GCA_007407185.1 Glycine tomentella | reverse complement strand
GTTTATGTGTTATGAGAAACTGGATCAGCAGGGGTGTGCTTTTATGCTTTGTGTGTGACTTTGATGAGTTGATGTTGTTTCATACATAATGTATCAAGAAAAGCGATTCTGTGCTTCCGCTGAGTTTTATAAACTATGTTTTAAACGTTAAACTGATATTATTAATGATAACACGTCGGAGGCCTACGGGGTGTTACAGACCTAGTCATACACAATTCAGCTCATAAGGAACAATAAACACAGACAGCACAGAAATATCAAACAATGAAATGAAATAGAAATTGGAAAACTGCCCTAAAAATTTTTGAAAAAATCTAAAAAAAATAACAATGAATGCCTAAAAATCATGATTGATTTTTGTGATTTTTTGGGTGATTTTTAAAAATCATGAAATTTGAAAATCGCCTAAAAAATGGTCTAAACGATGGAATTTGGCGATTTGGACCCCTGGTGAACGTGTTACCCCATAGCAGGTTCAACTTGATGTATGAATTTTCTGCACCTTCTGGTAAAATTTCAGCCAATTTCGAGATAATTTGCTGTGAAATTACCAGAATGCCCCTACGCCAATTGTAAAAACTGGTCCAAAACTCCTACTTAGAGTTCGAATTTGCCAATTTGAACCCACACCCAACCCTTAAAAGGGTTGCTTTTGTTTAAAATAGGTGATAAACCTTGGGAAACAAATCGCAACTCAAACTACACAAGTGGGAAAAAAATTTGGGACAGCAAATGACACTACAAAAACAACTATACTACACTAACTCTCTCCCTACTAGTACTTTGTTTTTTTCTCTGTTTTTGCTCTGTTTTCTCTGTTTTTTGGCAGCACACATCAACTACATCAACTCTACTTCATAATGCACAACAACAACAATGCAAATATGCGACAAAATGCAATTGTGCAACAGAATGACAATATGCAGTGAATGTATGCAAATGGTTTATATATATATATATATATATATATATATATATATATATATATAACTACTACTATGAACTATTTACAGGAAATTAAAGCTAGTACACAATGAACCGTGTCCTCGGCAACGGCGCCAGTTTTGATAACTCGTTGTTGACACGCACCAAAACAATTTTACTAAGCTAATTCTATAGAATAGGATTAACCTAGGTCGACTCAGAGACACTTATCAATATGGTTCTAGCTTCAATTCACTAATAATAGAGAGGGGGATTTTATCAAATAGTTTGTGTGCGTAAGTAAAACTTGCAAAAATGTAAACTAAATTTTAAGAGTAACACAGAAACTAACAGAATTCAAAAGAGGTAATTTAAAACATCAATCCAATTCACCGCACCAAGCAATTCAAATCATCATCATTCTCAGAAATTTATCCTATCATGAACATTCATTCAATCTCATTAGAAGTTGTTCAATCGAATTAACCCCTAATTTAATTGAAACCACAACCCTAATTGAAATATCATCCAATTATTCTGTGATTAATATTTGAAATTAGGCATGAATCCATAACCTAATCCGCTTTCAATCCTAAACGCATTCATAATCATGAAAAACAGAGTAGCAATTGAAGAAGAAGATGAACATTCAAGTAGAATTCAAAATACTAAACCAGAACTCAAATTCTCCTTGTGCTTGGGTTGGATTCTTGGATTGATTGAGGATTTAGCCTTCCATGATCATCATCAGTGAAAGCCCCATGAAATGGTTGCACGAAAATGGAAGCACAGCAAAACGAAAATGAAGAACAAGGAAGAACAGTAGAGAAAATGAGAGCAAGAGTTTTGATCCTAAAAACCTAAAAGAGAGAAATGTAAAACTGTTTTATTAAAATGAAAAGTGTGCTCCAAGTTTCACTAAAGTCACTAATATATGTAGTGACTGAGTTTTGAAAATAAAATGGGCCACAAACAAGCCCAACAATCTAATTATTTGCTATTTACAACCATGTAAGTCAAATTCGTAGCCCAAAATTACAAGTGCAGAGGTGCTAACTTCGAAGCTTAAAATGACCCTCTAAATGATAGAATTGGCCTCGGGCTATTTCTAGCAAACTTGTAGATCTTTTCGTTATCTTTCCAAGAACTCCTAGAACGCTCCATTCGGAGATTGGTAGCACCCTATAGGTCCTGCACAAGTCAGATACGTCAAGTGAGCCAAAAATCCGAAAATACGCAACAATTAGCAATTAAGCCCACTTACTTGCCTAGGCCAAAAATTGAATTAGAATAGGAAAATAAAGGTCCAAGAGAGGTCAAATAAGCTAAGAAGGATAGAAAAATACTCAAGTAAAAGCACTCTATTAGGGCTAAAATGGTGTTTTGGGAGTCCACATCAAAAGACATCATTTTGAAATTTCGATCACACCAATGTGACCAGGGTTCAACAAGGATCACAGAAATGACATCAGTTTCATAAAAAGAAGACTTTTACAACAACTCATTTTCAAAGGGGTCTCTCAAAGGAAGTGTAAAACTCCCAACAACAGTATCTAGAACACAAGAGACACTAGTAGAAGCTTAAACTAGCTAGAAGAAGATAAAAGAAACCAAGGTTACCTCAAGGAAACCAAGAAAGGAGGATTGGGAGCTCCGTTCTCTACTGAAACTTTGAGAAGAGTTTCAAAGATTTCGCTCCGATTAAAGTGTTCCTCTCCGTGCGGTGGTCTCATGGCAAGCAACGATGGTCTTGGGTGGTGGAGGGTGATGGAGGGAGGTTGGGGAAGGGTTGTGGGAGGATAAAACCTCCATTTTCGTGACTTGGAAGCTTTAAAACGTATTCTGCACCGCCTACACTCGCCCAGGCGACCAAAAATTGCTTGCACAACTCGCCTGGGCGAGCTACCAAAATTCTAGAATTTTCTGCTTCAGTGAAAAATTAATTTCTCATGGGTTAGGAAGCTTGCTCTAAAATTTTAAGAAGATCCAACGGTTAACCAATCTATAATGATGGTTTTACTAAAATAGGTTTTCAGGTCAAACTCAGAATCTCACAATTCAACGTAACTCAAACAAACTCCACATACCTTGAGATCTACACTAAGCAATAATACAATGATAATTTACACAACAATCATTCAACTAATACAAACTTATCAAATAATCAAATAACACAACAATCACATCAAGCATCTATTTTCAATTTATCGAAATTTTAGGGTGTTACAAGTAGCACCTGAATCATATAATACAGTTAAAATTGTATCTTTAATTCTGCACTTACCCTCGATGAGATTTTCGGATTGAGATGCTTCCGCTGCATCTATGGTAAAAACCCTTCCAGTCTGTTGAGGACGTGTGGTGTCTTGGGGATTTTCAGCTCTTCAATTGTTAGCATAATGTCCCATCTTTGCACATCTAAAACATTGAACATTATTGTGACTGCTCCTTTGCCAGATGTCCTGTCTTTCCACATCACAAACAAGTGGTCTGAGCTATAGGGCATGGCCTATCTCCATGGATCTTGTGACATTTGTCACACTCCCTGCCTGAACCTTGCCCTGTTTGAAATTTTCTCTACTGAAACTTATTCTTAAAATTAAAAGGCTGGGATCCTAATTTCTTCATAAAATTATTACTTGACTCTCTTTTCTCAACGGATCTCCATTTATACTCTTCTTTTATTCTACACTTATTTATTAAGACACCAAACTCCCTAATTTCTAGTGGTCCCACTACTTCCAGCATATCCTCCCTCAGCTGCTTGCTCTTGCATAGCTGCTAGCATTTCATGAAGAATATTTATTTCTTCACATGCCACCAGCTTGGGGTGCTGCTCTTCCTCTTATTCTTCTAGTAGCCATGAATTCCTATTCACTTTCACAAAAATACTGAGGTGATCAAGCTCAATATAAAGTAAAGTGCGTCAGAATTCAACAAACACAAACAATCACACATAAACAGTCACCTCAAAGTACACAAAAAAGCATAGTCAGTCCATTCCCCTTACGTTCTAATAGGATGAGCTGCTCTGATACCAAAATTGTAACGACCTAAAATTATTCTAGATGTTATATTTTTATTAGAGTTTAATTTTAAGAAGCGTATTTTAGTAAGCAATTCTAAAACATATAAATTATAGAAGTTGTAAGCTAATATATATAACACATAACCACAGTCCTTGTACAAGAGTCATTCTCAACGATACATAAAGATACTACAAACACTTTCATCATTCATTTCCTAGAGATAATTCTTTATCTTTGTCCCACCATCAGTTCAAGGCGTTAATGAAATTGACCACTGTTGCCATCTATATAAAAAAATGAAACAAATCTAGTGAGAAATAAAATTTCTCAGTAGGCAAAACTAAACCACCAAACACGTTAGTACGTTAGTAACATATCAATATAAATGAATCCATACAATAAATAATTATGCAACTACATGTATGCATGAAATGAACTTTTCCCAGGGTGCACATGTCCTCTACATATCCTACTGTATGTAGCTACACCTCATACTGGATATAGACATTGTGGTCGTCTTACGCAAATATGCATGATTTATTCCATGTATTTGCACATGGTCCCTACATCTCGTACTGGATGTAGTATCAAATTTTGTTTCACAAATCTCGTACTGAACTCAAAAACATGAATCAACATATCATCACATCAAAAACCATCGATAATAAAATCCATGAGCAAATACATACCACCTTATGGAAAATATTTGAAAGATAAGGCCTTGAAGCTCGAAGGCATGTGAGATGAAAACAAAAATTTTTCAAAGCGGAAACACACATACCATTCAAGAATCATTCTTTAGGACATAGATGTTACCTCGTTTGTATTCGAAACTTGATGATCAAGGATAGGCTTGAAGATACAAGCCCTCTAATGTTGATCCACACCACTTCTTGTCAAGACTCAAGAACACTTCTTGAATGCCACCAACAATCACCAAAGGAGGCAAGCTAGGCTTACCAATGGAGAGGAAGAAGGTTAGGTTTTTAAGTGTTTTACTTATCTAAGAGACTCACCAATAGATGATATTGGTGGCTGAATTTTCAGCCAAAACTCACAAAGGGGCACGTGAAAAGGAGGAAGATAGATAGGGTTTTTTTCAAAAACCATTATTAGAGAACTATGATCACAAGAGTATATTTATAGAAGAGTTTTAGGTCAGATTTTTAACCATAAAATTCTGATCATTAAGCATCTCACTCGTGAAGAAAAGATAGAGTTGTTGTATTTCAAAAATTGCCAACAATCTCCTATCTTATCTTCTTATGTCCAAGTCAATTACTTGGAATTTATTTTGCCAAATAATAATCAAATATCCAGCCATATGATAAGCCTCTAATCAGTCCTAAAACTTCTTCCTAAAATCTAGGATATGATCATGATAAGATTCTAGTTGAATTCAAATTCAAATCTAGCTCTTATCTTCTCCTTTTGATATGAAAATATCTACTATAGTTAATTCATATTTAAATTCAAAATTTAAATTATCAAATTTAAATATTAGATAATTAATTTAACTATTTAAATTAATTAATAATGTCTTGGACTATCCAAGTCCATTAACTCCATTCATGCGCCCCTTTCTCTTTAAGATAAGTTTCTAAACTCTTTCTTGGGCCAACAACCATTATTAGGCCCAAAACCTTTAATGCTATAATGTCATGACAATAAAGTGTTAGTGTGTGGCCCATTAGGCCCAACATAGCTACTGACATAAATGAGTTTGGGCCCAACAAGGCCTCTCCCATTTGATGACAACACAAAGCACTAGCAATGCTTTGTTGCCCCAAAACTAGTTAGGTAAATGACAAGATCATCCTATTAAATCTATTTGGTTTCCGTATGTATTTCCTTTCGTCTCGGTTACCTTCCCATAAAACCTAGGGTAAGGAAATGTATCAGCCCTTGCGGTCTAGGGTAAGCTTTAATACGAAATAAGGAGTCTCCAATTTTACCGACTCTCAAGGCAAATCATCTCATGATTTCTTTTACTATGCATAGATTCCCGAGTCCCGTAAATGCCATCCCAATTTCTCCGATTTACAGATAACCTAATCTCTCACAGAGATTTGACGAATTCCTTCAGCTAGTCACCCTAGACTTGTGTTCTTTCAGGACATGCGCAAAGGTATACCTATGTGTCTCCATGTTTCAGGTAGACGAGGTATACAATCAAAGTATGTCTTCTAGAACACAGTCTAGGTGAAAACTTCTGGTCTAAGGAAAGACACACCCAAATAATAAGAGACTACTCTAATGATAGTATCTGTGAGATTTCCTCATGGAGTCTCTTTGTGGGTCTGTTCAGTGCGAGCTGTACCCTTATAGGTCCACCCACGACTTTAGCTAAGACATCTCCATGTCTATAGCTCATGAGTTCTTTACCTTGTATCTGCATACAAGTAGATAAGTCGTGCTAGTCTTACCCGAGATCACTGATCCCCATTTTCAGTGTCTCTAGACTAGGAACTTAAATTTAGGAGTAGACATCTGGTATCCTTGAATCCTCATGATTGTGATCCCATCACTGATATTCAAGAGATACTTATTTTATTCCGAGGGTTTTATCCAGTTACTCATATATTAATAATGATATCGAGACAGAATATGAAACAAGATAAAGAGCGCTTATAATTTATTCATGACAATATGAAAAGTACATGTAAGTCCTAATCTAATGAAAAGATTGTCTCTAGGACATCCATATACTAACAATATTTTCATCATAACATCATACGTACCACAAGTATGGTTAAACTATACCTTTTTTTAAGCAAAATCATTACCAACTTAGGCATGACAATTGAGTATCCTCAAGCTACAGAAAAATCGTGCTAGTATTCTAACTAATAAACCACAATATATCTTCCAAATGATTTCTAATTCCTTTAAACCTTTACTAGAGAATATTATAACTTAGCATGCATCTTAATCTCCTTTCACCTACCACCTTACTACTTCATCCGCAAAATTTAATCACTCAAGCATTTAAACCATCTGTCTACATACCATTTAACCCCTACTTCTAAAAATTAATACAAAATAGTCTCATAATAAAAATATGAACAAACAGCCCAAACATCATCAAAATCACTTGCAAAGATCACCAAATATACTTCCAAACATCGCTAATATTTCAGCCTATAAATCATCACCTATACTATGGTTTAAATTAACATTTTCACATCATAAAATACCTTTGAATAAGATGAAATTCCAGCCTAAAATAATAACCATAAATCTATACATTTAAACATATAGGTTAATCCAAATGAATTCTTAACAGAGATTGAAGCCTAGCCTACTTCAAGTGAGTTTGATTTGTAATTGACTGAATAGGTGGCTGTCCTCCTTTGAGATTTTTAAGGAAGAAAGTCTTAGGGTGATTTAGATAAAAGAAAATGAGACAATGGATGTGTAGAATACTTTAAGAGTGGATATGATTACTAGTAAATGAGAAATGTGAAAAACAAAAGGAATACTTCAAATCAACCAAGAGGGGGAGGTGAATTGGTTGAACCTTGGTAAATTAAAATTTCAAATCAGAGTTTCACCACAAGATCTTTATCACTTTAAAAATTGTTTCAAAAACCAAGAATCAATATTCAATCAAATTCCTTTTTCAAGAAGAATAGAAACAGAGTATAACTTTCTGTGCAATGAAATTGATTCACAAACAAAGCAATTAAAAGATGAATAGGTGAGAAGAAAGATTAGCCACAGATTTTATACTGGTTCACTTCAAACACTATGAAGCTACATCCAGTTTTTCCACTTAACACTAGAGTAGAGTTCCACTATTGCAAAAATATTCTTACAAGATATTACAAGCCTCTGTTTATCAACCCTAGATAAAGTTTAGAAGTCTAACACACTATTAGACCCTTTGAGACCAAACCCAAACTGAGAACACTACTCAGCTTCCCTTAGAGAAACATTATCTCTAATCATGTAAGAAACCCATTTCCAATATACTAATCTTTATAGAAATTCAAAGAACAGTTTTACACCTTCAAAGAATAAGGAAAGCTATCACCTGATAATCCAAGAACTTATGCACATGAATGATTCACCAGGTTGAATGACAGATTACTAACTCAATGCATTCCTTTCCTTATGCTTTTAATGATCAATGATGCTTCATACTCTTGAATCAATCAATCATATGAATTTGTGAAGCCTATGTGTTTAGTAACTCAGAAAATTCACTAATGAAAGCTCAAGAAAGTTTGTGACTGCCCAGAATTCGAAATCTCAAAAGTTACAAACTTCATAATAGTGGGTTCTATTTATAACAGCTTTCTAACTGAAAATAATCGATTAAACACCCTCCAGTAATCGATTATTTAGTATATGTAATCGATTAAAGCAAGATAGTAATCGATTAAAATGTTTAAAATGTGAACTGAGTTTCAAGAACGAACCATTTAATCGATTATTCTGATACGTAATCGATTAAGACAGAGAGCCATGATTTCTTCATATATGCATGTAATAGCATGTAATCGATTAAGACAGAGTGACGATATTTTCAAGAATGAACTATGTAATCGATTATCACGATGTGTAATCGATTAAATACCAACAGGTCATGTATTTCTAAGTAAACATGTAATCGATTACCAAATTCTGTAATCGATTAAGACAGAGAGTTCCATCTTTCATAAAAAGCTTGAGTAATCGATTAATCCGATATGTAATCGATTACAATGATCATGATTTGTTTTCTAAAGGGCACAAAAACTTTCATTATATCTTGTCAAAAACCAAGTGTTAAACCACATGTTTCTCAAGAATCATTCAATTTAGTATTATACCAATTTATTAAGTTCAGTTTTACATATTAGCTCCCCCTAGATTCCAGCATACATTCAAATTTAAAACTAGGCAAAAATTGAATTAAAAAACAGGGATAAACAGAGTATGTTTCAAATCACTCCCCCTTAATCAATTCTCCCCCTATTTGGCTTGTTAAAAGTCAAAAATAAAGTAGGCACAACGGATTTTAAACAGGAATAGCAAACTTCATTAATATGATTAGCATATGGGGCATTACATAAAGGAATTTAAAGCAAATTATGAAAGAAAACACAACATTACTTTGTTCAATCCTAGAATTCAGCAGAGGCTTTATCATCCATGTTAGCCTCAATAGCATCCAGCCTTTCCCTAATATCTTCTAAGGCTTCATGAGTTTCAGCCTTGAAGTCCTCTTGAAGTTTCAACATAGTGTCTATCTTTTGAATCATCAAGGATTCAAAATTAGAGAAGGCTTGTTGTGCAAGCTGAGGTTGTTGTTGATCTTGTTCCTCTTCAGAATCAGTAGCCATCTCTCCTTGCTCAGCAACACCAATCTAGGCAGCCATCACCCAACCATAAGGTGTCTTCCTCATGCCCATCTTGGTCAAGTGTTTCTCCTTAATTTGGCTATTATAGGAGAGGGTATTATCTATGACTTCATTTTCAACATCTATGTTGAAATGATCAATGCGCCTAGATACAAAAACTAGATAGGGGAATGGGTAATTAACCAACCTCTTTGATTTTAGCATGATCTTTTCAAAGATCAGAGCCCAATTCATGGGAATGTGATTCTTCAGCCCATACACCAACTGAAGATCTTCATCAGTTGCTTGGGCATGGTTCGTTGCTCTTGGGGTGATGATGTAAGTGATCAAATAATGCAGCATCCTATCTTCTACAATCATTGGACCAGTGCTAAGCCTTATCCTAAGCCTCATGTGTGGATCATGAAGCATACTCCTATAGGTGTCCATTTTGCTGTAGCCATCAGGGGTTATGTGCATGATTACCCCTTTCACCTTTGGCCTCATGTCACCCTGCATTGAACCCTTCAAGCAGGTGTAAAACACTCTAACTAGATCAGGGTAGATAGTACCCTTCATCTGTAGAAACCTCCTAAGGCTTTGAGACTCTAGATAGGCTGGGAATTAGAATCCTTGCCTAATAAACCAGTCTAACTCAATGTATTTGGGGTGGCTATAGGCTTAGTAGCATTGAATTGAAGATAATGCATTTTATCTGTCTCTGAAGAGAACCAAATATCTAGTCTATTTGCTAGTTGAGGTTGGGGTTGAGGTTGAGGGGGATTAGATGAGGACTCACCATGTCTCCTCTTTGGCTTCCTAACTCTTTTAGAAGATGGCTCAGACATGATTCTAAGGTCGATTTAGACAGAGCTTTAGACACACAGAAATGCAGAAAAATTGCAGAGGGATAGAAGAGAATGGTTGCATTGATTCAAGGCTTATGATTCACTATTTATAGACACAAATAAGTCTCCTAACGTTCACAATTTTTAAAAATATAGCTGTTGGGACAGTTTAATGGCATTGGGTGCAGTTTTAAAACGGATTGGGCAGTTTAATTAGCTATAAAAACCTGTCAGATTTCAGACAACAGCATGAATAATCGATTATTTCGTAATGTAATCGATTATTCCAGTTCAATTAGGCTTCCTGTAAACACGTGGTAATCGATTATTTGCATAAGTAATCAATTATTTCAATCTTGATCAGAGGTTGAAGATGACCTGTAATCGATTCTTTGTTTAAGTAATCGATTATTTTACAGCTTGAATCAATTATTCAAGTATCAGGGCCATAGGTAATCGATTATCCTGAGTGGTAATCGATTATCACAGAGTGAGCATCAATTCAATATAAATGGTAATAGATTACGGCTCATAAGTAATCGATTATTCCAGAGAGACGTGCTTGTAGTTTTGGAATTTTGAATACTGTAATCGATTATCCCGATACGTAATCGATTATTCCAGAGATAGCCAATTTCTGAAAATGTGAAGAATAATCGATTACCATCAGTGTGCAATCGATTACATGAGTACAAATTTCGTTCTAGACTTAAGTTTTAATGATTTTAATCGATTAACCCATGGTGTAATCGATTACTACAAAGAAACTATCAGAAATAGAGCATTTTAGCAGCTTTTTGACATTGATACAAACACTTAAGCATTTAATGACATATAGACTTTCACATATCATATACAACATATACAAAACAAGCTAGATTATGTTGCTTTCATCAAGGATCCCTAGCATGTTTCTAAATGTATAAAATCTATCCCTTGATAGAGGCTTTGTAAAAATATTAGCTAATTGATGATTGGTGTTAATGAAGTCTACCTTTATGTTACCTTTTTGAACCTGATCCCTAAGGAAATGATGTCTTATCTCAATATGCTTTGTTCTTGAATGCATTATTGGATTCTTTGATATGTTGATAGCACTTGTATTGTCACATAGCAGAGGAATAGCATTCAGTTCTACTCCATAATCAAGCATTTGTTGTTTAAGCCACAAGCTTTGAGCACAACAGCTTCCAGCTGAAATGTATTCCGCTTCTGCAGTAGATAATGCCACACATGACTGCTTCTTGCAATGCCATGAGATCAATGAGCTTCCTAGCATATGACAAGTGCCACTTGTGCTTTTCCTATCTAATTTGCAACCTGCAAAATCAGAATCAGAATAACCAATAATATTTAAAGAAGCACCTTTTGGATACCAAAGACCAA